>OOFC01000132.1:5274-77524 GCA_900323345.1 Pseudochromis fuscus
CTCTCCCGCTGTCTACCTCCCCAAAACCTTTTGGTCTGACCTCATCTGTACCAAGTTCCCAGAAGTCCTCGCAGAAGCAACCAAAGCAAGCTGTTCCTGGCACCACCAAATCCAACAAAAGGAAACTGCTGGAAGCTTCACTTGCGCAGATCAATGAGTTCAGGCTCAAACAGGTAAGCCACCGTGATAAAAGCAGTTGAATCATTTTTATTATTTTTAATTTTTTATCATATCTGCACATATGAGACAGTACTTCACAAAAACAGTATGTTGTTAGATGTAATGAAGAAAAACATAGCCGCAAATTCAGCCTCAGCCAACAAAGTTATTCCTAACAAACTGATTGTAATGAATTTATTCGCTGGAGCTGAGTAGGCAGTTAGATCAGCAAATGTATTTACCTCTTTTTCTTCACCATTACCATACGATTACCAGCGCCTCTTTTAATCTGATGGCCGTCTACCACATTTATTTCACACAGGATCCAAGTAGCTCATAAAACTGCTACAGAATTGTGACGAGTGAAGCTGCACACTCAATTAAAAATGAAATCAGAACAATGGCTGTTGCAGTTTCTCACACACACACACACAAGTGTGGGATTTTATATCAAACAGAAACCTCTTCCAAAAATGTTACCATGGCCTTGAGCAAAATCTCACAGCTGTAGATGGACAAAAAAGTCTTTGTCTAGTATAGATGATCCCAGCTGTAGTTCCTGTTTGAATAAACTTGTAGTGCACTGGGAATGGACATAGAAGGACAACTAGACATCTAAGATATTCAGATATATTAATAGCTATGACTAAGAAATGTTACTATTTATATATTTTGGTGTGCAAACCAGAGTTTCTAAGTTTGGGGTGGGGGGGGGGAGTTCAGAAAAAGTGGATATAGTGTCATTTTGTGCTGTAGTTAAGGACTATATTCAAACAAATGGGTAAAAACTAATTTTTATGATTATAAATATGCATTCTGTGACATTGAATCTTCACAGTTTAATTTAGTGCTTGCATGGGATAATTTTTTTCAGATTGCACACTCTTTTGGTTTATTTGATGAGCACACTGCAGTGAATTAAACTGTCTCATTAGATAGTTTAACTTCTACAAACCACATATGTTGTATCAAGTTCAAACTTCGATTTATGAATCACCCATTAAGCTCTGCCAATAAACCTTTGGGTTGATTTACTGTGGTTATGTTTGCGCTGTAGCTTGTTGATGAAATGGTTAATGCTTTTAGTTTCATTACTATTGTGAGGCAGACAAAGAATGCAGACACAGTCTACTGTATTATTTATATTTTTGGTCAATTCAGATGAAATGCTGTAAAAAATGGCATTTTTATTTGCTTGTGACTACACAAATAACATTACCCCAAATGAAATATGAAGGATAGCACAATAATCAATAAGCTAAACTTATTGCGATCAGCTTATTCTGTGAAAACCATTTCCCTTTTTTGTTTTACCAGTATAGAGAAGTTTACAACGAGCTAAATTCCCCCTGTGGTTTCAGCACTGTTACTGTATTTCATGGTCTGTGAAATTGATTTGTTTCACTTCATATCACATCCAGTTGAAAGTGCAACATTAAAGTCTAACCTGCCTTTGCTTAAACACAGATTGAACCAAACTTGTCATCACTGTAAAAAAAAAAAAAGGCAAACATGCCCAGCCGCATGATGATAATGACGATGGAGCTTTTCAAATGTGCAGACAAGTAATTACAATTTTAGAGAGATACAGAGTCTCTTTTTGTGAAGTTGGCTGAGAACAATGCCTTTGGTTATTGCATTTATGTTCTTTTTGTTTCCCCAAAAGAGGCTTAGACACAGTTAACTGTACCAGTGTTCAGCATTGTAGTTTTGTCACCTGCTCAAACAATCAACAGTGATTTGAACTGACAGCTAGAGCAACTCCACTTTGTCCCATTTCTTTTTCTAATTCTGTTCCTAACCTTTCTTTGTTCCTCCCATTCTGTGTTTCCCTCTCGGTCCCTCCCCCTGACTCCCTACCTCTCCTTGTCCTCTCCCTCTCTCCTCCTCCATTCCCAGACTCTCATGTCCCAAGGGCAGACGTTCCCAGCTGAGCTAAAGAAGCAGCAGCAGGGGCCAAACAAATCTCCCAAGAGGACATCTCTGTCTTCATCGCCATTGCCACCCGTTCCGCCTGCTCCACCCCAGAACAATCACTCCAACCTCTTCCTCTCGAGTGCCCTGCTGGGGCTCCCTGAACCCCATCACCCAAATGGAGTCATCCAAAGCACCACTCAGGACGCACCTTTGGCCCTCATCACCAAACCTCGCAAAGACTCTGCCTCTCAAGGCAAGTCCCCTCAGCGCGACTCGGATGCTGGGTCGATGCCTGTCAATCTGAGCACAGGGGCGAGCAGGACCCAAGCAGCCGGCCAGGCTGGGCCTCCGTCACAGCCCCCCACTACCTCACCCCATGCCACAGGCCATGGATCAAGAAAGAACAAGACCCCGAAGGGTAAGGGACAGACACCAGGGATGGGACAGGGACAGGGACAAGCAGACCCTTTAGCTGCCTGGAAGGGCTTCTCTCAGAACCATCTGGTACAGTCTCTAGTAGATTTGTTTCGTGGAGGAGAGTCTGGGATCGGGATTCCCGGAGTTAGCATCCCTGGCGTTGGAATTCCTGGAGTGGGGATCCCTGGGACATTTAACCCCACAGCTGCTCTCCCAGCTAACAAGGAATCTGACGACTCAGGAGACGACGACGATGATGAGGATGACGACCTTGAGGAGGAGGAGGATGAAGAAGACTCAGATGATAGTCTGTCAGGTTGGCACTTTCTAAGTTCTGCAGCAAAAAGAAACTTTCAACGTTTAAAAATGAGCTGACAATAAAATATTAACATCAGGGCTGCAGCTAACAATCATATTAATTACTGATTATTTCCTGAGTTATTGGATTAATTAATTATTCAGTCTATTAGGTGTCAAAATTGTGAAATATTTCCATGATCATTTTTTTTAAAACCCAAATTGAAGTTACAAAGAAAAGCATCAACTTCACACAGTAGAGCAGCTGTAACTCTTTTTGCTTAACATCTACCTTAATAGATGAGAATCAGTGAAGGTTGTCTTTTGGTAGATTGACCAATTAATAAATTCAACAAATGTTTCAGCTGAGTCCTTTAGAAAATTAATTTGAAATAAAAAAAATGTCCATTTAATTGCCATCTGTTGTCGAATTGATGAGTCTATAATTTTGCACTCACTTTATGCCCCGGTGTCCCATTGCAGAGTCCGACAGCAACTCAGACAGTGACATCTCTGGGAAGAAAGTGAAGGAGTTAAAGCTGCTGCCGTCTGGATCATCTAAGAAGGAGACGACTCCCCGCAGGCTAACCAAAGGCCCAGAACTACTGAACACCTCAACCAATCACACCGCCACCAGCTGCTCCCCTCTCAACCTGCAGGTCGTCAAGACTCCCACCATTGCCACCAGCTCCAGTGCCTTGGCCTATCACAGCTCTCCTGGCTCTTCCTCCTATAGCCTGGCCTCACCATTAGGTAATGTGTTCAAAACCCTGCAGAGAGTTAGAGTGAGAGGTGAAGGATGGTTTACTGGATATAGTCATATGCAGCACTTCAAACAGCGTTAAAAACCGTGTGCTGCAGGTATCAGCCTGGAGGAAGTACACTCCCATCAGCTTAAACTGATTATGAACAGGGATTGTTAAGGGAAGCAGGAAGAAGGCATGTCATGGTTGTCATGGTTTAACCAGAGCTCTGAGGTCCTGTAGGGGCATGCCCAAGAGCCCTGACAACTTGTTTGGCACAGCAACCAGGTTCATTTCCGTCTCTTTCAATGTAGAGAGATTACAAAGATCAGAGAAAATAGGACGTATGGGTAGCTTGCCAGGAATGTACTGCAAACTGTAAGAGTTGATTTTTTTTTCCTTAGATTTTCTTCATCTGTGTTTTTATGTCGGGCTTAGTGTTTTGCACATTTGCGTGTGCAGTTCTGTGCATTGTCTCTTGAACTGTCGTGGTTAAATAATGCTGGTAAAAGCAGTTTTGAGAGGCCCGTGCACATATATGTATAACCTCCTGGTTGGTATTCATAACTGGTAAGTTCAGGGGCTTTGCCTGCTACTGTATATGTAATTTTTTGCTGACAAATTGATGGTTGAACTGTCTCTTCACAGGCTTAGGAAAAAGGAAGAGGGTGATGGATGAAAAGGAGTTGATGATACCTCTGGAGTTGGGGTAGGTACAAGTGGCGGAGAATCAAGAAAAAGCTTACATGAAGCAGTTTACTTTACATTGTGTTGAAAATGTTGTCACTTTCAAGAGATGATTAAAAAATGTACGATTGTTCGATTTATTCTTGAAAACGTAGGTGGCGGAGAGAAACAAGAATTAAATCAGTGGCTGGACGGCCACAGGGCGAGGTGGCGTACTATGCCCCCTGTGGCAAGAAACTGAGGCAGTACCCAGATGTGATGAAGGTACCTCGGCCTCACAGTGCTGCAGTTTTGTCTCCATCTATGATACAGGAGCAAATGTTTGTGCACAAACAGATGAGCAGTTGAGTTTGTAACATGGATTACAGTGGGAATTGTTGTGGGCGGCATGGCTTATGATTCATCGTGAAAGGATATTTTTGCTAATAATTGCAAAACTGCTCATCCACATGGCTCAAACAAATGCTGGTGTATCAGGATTTTGCTGTATATTATCTATGCTACTGCTCCAGCTGCACTCCAACCCCACCCCAGCTTTCTATGACCCTAATAGTGAGAGATGATATTCTTAGATTCACTTCTTGTACCACTTTTTTTTCCACCTCTCCTACTCCCCCCACCCCCCCTTCAAAAACAATGATTAATGGTTAGTGTTGGGATGCACAAGTTTGGCCCCATTTGTACAGAATATTGAAGTCTGTAATCTTCTTTGTTTGCTTCATTAAAAAGCTCAATCACACTCATTGCCAAAAGTGCTTTTGAGTGTAGTAGTGCAAACAAAAAAATCGCTACGCAGTAACATTCACTCACTGCCAGTCAGTCAGTAGGCAGTAAAAGCCTAGCAATGCCACAGATAAATAAGAAAGGGCCTGAATTGTGCACCCCAAGGTCAGAACCGTTTTTCTCTCCTGAGAGCTTTTGCTCTTTTTTTGTCCCCTGGCTTTTATAATGATTAGTAGCACTGCACAGATGCACTGTAACCGTAGACTCCCTTCCATCTAGTGCCTCCCAGTTGCTTTTCAATGTCGCTAATTTCGCATTTTTTTTCTGCCTAAACCAACGCCATTTATTATTTTCTCTTCTGTAGTATCTATCCAGAAATGGAATAAGTGGCATCACGCGTGATAATTTTAGCTTCAGTGCAAAGATAAGGGTTGGTGACTTCTATGAAGCCAGAGAAGGACCCCAGGTGACTGCCTTTCATCTCTCTCTGTCTCTCTCTCTCTCTTTCCCTGATCCCTGTTCATCTTTTCATCTAGCGGCAGGCAAAGCTTCATGCAGCAGTCACTGTCAGGGCATGGATAGGAATCAACCAAAACCCTCAGTAGTCCTAGTTCATAGACCTCTCACTGTGCATGGAGAAATGTAATAATCAGCTGACATTACTTCCACAGGTGACCAGTGATATATGCCATGTTACGTGTCTGTGACACAAAGAGATAAACTAGAAAAGGGATGTGTGTGTATTTTTTGGAAGCAGAAGATAGAAAATACTCCAGTATAGCTATATAGAGTGCTGAGGGGCAGGACAGATTAATACACCAGTAATTCCTATTTGATTTACTTTGTAGCCAGTGTTTTCCTGTGTATCATAGAAAGTACAATCATGTATCATTTTTAAAATGAATAATGTTGCTTTTCAGTCTCTGTTGAATGTTCCCAGATCAGAGTCTAGTCAGCTGATGATTAAATTGTTCACATGAAATGATGAGTGCCAGCAAGTCATTCACTGTTACGTCTCTCCCCTCCCAATCTCTCCGTCTCTACTTTCTTTCTCTTCTCTAGGGTTTACAGTGGAGCCTGTTGAAGGAAGAGGAGGTCATTCCTCGTATTTTGGCAATGGAAGGTCGGAGGGGTCGTCCCCCGAATTCCGAGCGTCAGTTACCAGGCGAAGGTGCCAAAAGTAACCGACGCAGGAAGGGACGACCCCCTAATGTGGGCGATCAAGTGGCGCCTGAGGGCCCAAGTCCCAGTGAGGTCAAACTTCTGCGCAAACTAGAGGCTCAAGGTTAGCGGAGGAAATGAGCCCTGAAATATGTTTGTCATCAGCGTGCGTGCCATTAATCACCAGGCATTATTGAGGCAGCAGAGGCTAAGGAAGGGGTTAAACTTTTAAATATTTTTCTTTTAGTATATAGACAAGTCAGTTTTCTCTGTCGTGCTTATTTGTCAGATCCACCTACTTCATCTGTGATAATGTAGATACTTGTCAAGATGAACCAGCATTGTTATCATGTCTGTTTTGAAGTTTGTGGGCTTTTGTGCGGCTTTGATAAAAACATGACTGCTGCTTTTTACGAAGTAAGAGCATTGTTATAGCCTTAAACCTTCTGGTGGTCAGTTCTACCCCTGTAAAACAAATATCTCAGTATTTTAAAGCATTATTGGACAAAATAAATAAATATGTGGCCATTATTACAGGGTTACAGTGTGTAAAGTAAACTTTATAAAAGCTAAGGGAGGGTATCAGTCAAATATGCCAGGTCAGACTACAGCAGCATTTCAGTATTCCTCTGAAATTTCTCACTGACAATGCCTTTCATTCTGCTCTGTGTAGAAATAGCTCGACAGGCCGCACAGATGAAACTGATGAGAAAACTGGAAAAGCAGGCACTGGCGCGAGCAGCCAAAGAGGCTCGGAAACAGCAAGGTAAGAGCACCGGGCTGTAAACATGTCGGTAGAGCTTATTCAGTCGGTCAGTCGGTCACTTCAGACTACCTTGATCTAAATGAGCATACTATAGAGATCAGCAGGGCCTTTGGACGACCTCATCCTGCTTGTATAGCCTTTGTTTGTATGTAGGTTCACATTTATTTCCATCACTTGAAAGCCAAAGCTTTAATCTTCTTTCTGCTCTAATCTTTACTGCAATCATGCTGCTGGTTTCAAATATTATGCTTATACATGTCCTTTATTCTTCTACATGATGATTGAGACTGCTTACTTAACCCTTACTGAAATGTGTCATGCACCAACTAATTTTGACAAGCCAGATCAACATTAAAGCATATCTTATTATATTAACTGAATACCTGTTAAAAGTTCGTGAGCATGAAAATAAATAGTGTAAATTTGGAGACACTGGCAACAACAACTACTATCCTAGTGTATATCCAAGCTGCCTGTCCAAAATCCTAGAATCACTCACAACTACGTGTCTTGCTGCAGGATAATAATGTCTTTCAGCCACAGCAGTCTCGCTTTAGATCTGCTCTAAGCACAAAAAACTGCTGCAACTGTTGTTGTGGATGGCGTTGTTATATTACTTCATAAAAAGCTACACTGTGATGATCACAGCATTTTGCTTTCTGTGGGATTCTGCTTCCAACTGGTTCAAATCATGTCTCTCTGACAGAGTTCAAACCATGAACTCTGAATGTCTCCCTTAACATTAGGCCCACTTCTGAACGCTTGTAAATCATATATTTTCTTCAGCTCAGCACTGTAATGCCTTTTTTTAATACTCACCATACTGCAGCCCAATCACAAACCAGGGTTGTTAAAGGCTGCATTTGATGACCTCTCTAATCTTTTTTATGTGTGTGAGCTTATGTAAGCACCACTGATGTTTCCAATTCTGTCCATGTTCTGCATGAAGATCTAACTTGTCAATTCCAGCATCATAAATATTGATAATCATAATGCATGTGGCAGGACAGTTGATTGCCTTCAAAACTCATGTGGAGCATTTGACAAAAACAAACAAAAAAAATCTTTCTAATTGGATTTTTATACCAAAGCCTTTTTTTTTTTAAAGTTATATATTCCACCATATTGCCCATTGTGTAGATCTCCTGTAAACCACTGGACATCATCTATCACCGTGCCATTCACTTCATTACACAATACAGCTATCACCCTCATCACTGTGGGAAAGGTTGGCTGGTCATCTAGAAGACATCAGGACCCCTATGTCTTTATTATAAGAATAATCTGCTGAGATATTAAACATCCTCAGTTCAGTTTAGAGTTTAGAACCATGACACCAGTCCTTCATATGAACCTAAAGCTGGTTTCTGGTACCGTGGCCTGTGATACTGGAATGACCTGCAACACAGTTCTGTCACCCCTCTGACAGGAAGTTAGATGTCTAATTATATTTAGGACTCCTTTAGTTAGTGTGCAAAGCATGCATGTATGTGTTGGTTGATGATCTTGTTTCTAAGTAATTTATACTTGGGAGCTAGTGTTTATCTTGCAAAATGAATGTTGATTTTCTGAATAAATAAAGCTCAATTAACTCAACTAAGTAGGACTGTTCAGGTTAATAATATCCTGCAGGCGTTAGCATCAGGGTTGAGACCTGATCATTGATGTGCTTGGTTACAATAAACACTGCACTGCACACTGTTGGTCTGTGTAAAGGTCTTGATACTCAGGATCACAAGTTTAGTTTTTTATTTGTAAGATAAGTTTCTTTCTTTGTATTTTGATCATTGCTGTATGCTAATGACTGGTTAAACTAGTCTTACTATGCGCCTCGCTACTTGAAATTCAAGTCACCCATTTCTCTAAGGGACTTCAAAATTGTATTATTTTATTCAAAATGTGTAATTTGTTTGTGTGCGTTCTGATTATTTTTGTTAATCAACTTCTCTGACTCATCTCAGTGAGACGTCCCGAACAAATAAAGCTTAACAACTGTAATTCTCACAGATGTGAATATAGTCGGTCGCCCAGCTTTGTAGGTCACTAACACAACACTGCTTTGACTTTTGTAGCTATCATGGCAGCAGAGGAGCGAAGGAAGCAGAAGGAGCAGATCAAGATTCTCAAGCAGCAGGTGGGTCTTCTTAACGGGTGTGCTGTGAATTTTTCCCCCCTTTTTCCTTATCTGAGTGTCCTGACACACACACTCCCTGTGAGCACTGCAGGAAATGTTGAATGGTTTATTTTGTGATCCCGTAAAGCTTACCTCTCAATAACCGTCATTACTTGTAGTACCAAACTCGTTGTTGTGTCTGTTTGCCCACCTCTACTCTAATGGAGTGGAGAGAAAGTGATTTTATCTAGTGGTTGTTTTCCAATCTCTAAAATATTAAGAGATTATGTTTTTTTTCTCCTTGCAGGAAAAGATCAAGCGTATTCAGCAGATTCGGATGGAGAAGGAACTCAGAGCGCAGCAAATTTTGGAGGTACAGAATCTGATCCAACAGCACCTCTGATTAAGCAGAACATTCCTGGATAGCTACAGCCCCTCAGTCTATAGTGTTTTAATCTTCCTAAAGCTCATTACTGAACAGCAGCATGCATTGGAGGGAGTTGCGTCTTCTTAGGCATAATTCCACATGGAACTAATGCTAAATTGGTCTTGGTTGACGGCTGTTGAATATTAAAATGGCTGTTGCTGCCTCTTCAGACCTTATTTAAATTGGACAGAAAAGTCTTTTTTTCATCAGACAACAGTAACAGTTTAGCATAAGTGGGTCGAGGAAAAAAAAAGGTGCTGTTTTCCACACACAACCACACATCTAAAGATGCATACACATCCACAGCCACACACACGCTCACACATGCACATATGCAGGCACACACAATTATACTGTAGGAGCTTCAAAGTGTTTTAGCAGGACTAAATCAATTTTGAGTTGACACGGTTGGCAAGCCACTCTTAACAGGAGGCTTCAACATTTTCACAATTACGTGTTAAAGAGATACATTATTCATTCGCTGTGTTTTACAAATTTGACTGGCATTCAGGAGCATGAAATCTTTGCTCAAAGCAGAAAACTGCAAACAATCAGTTAAAATGCAGCAAAGCCGTCAGCCAAGACTGATTGATACATGTCTGTCTGTGTGATTCCTGACCTTATTCTTTATTCATAGGCCAAACGGAGAAAGAAAGAAGAAGCTGCCAATGCCAAAATATTGGAGGCCGAAAAACGGATAAAGGTATATTTTAATAAATCGCTTAAAAATATGGCACAAATCACACCTGTACCATGTTGTGGGCCTTTTTCTGCTGAAGAGGCTGCTGGCAATGAAAAACAAAACAAAACAAAGGACGGTCTTTTTAAAAGGGCTGAAATTCCATCAGTCTGTAGTGATTTTCATGATATTGGCACTATGGAAGGGTATTGATTTTTCCCTCATCTTCTCATTCTTGTCTTCAAGGAGAAAGAGTTGAGGAGACAGCAGGCGGAGATTCTCAAACACCAGGTAGGCATTCACTACAAGCTGCTCAGCCTCTTCAACGTCATAGTTACTCCTGAATAAAAGTATTTATCTCAAATGTTCCTTAGTGTAAGAAGTTGCAGGTGTGTGTGTGGTGTGTGTGTGTGTATTAATGTAAATTTAAAATACAGGCATGTGTGAGTTTATATAAATTAATAATCTGTTTAATGAAAGTTTTTTTTTTAGTATTTCTCTTTATTAAAGCCATGCTTATTGGTATTGGATATTACTTCTGTTCCATAATATTTTGCCAACTCTCTCTGCCAGGAGTTGGAGAGGCATAGACTAGATATGGTATGGGTATGTTTATTTTTGTACATCTAACACCTGCATCGTGTAACTGGTTGTGTTATGGTTGTCATAGCAATGCATTAAGTGTAGCACTGGCTGCTGTCATACTACATTCTTCTGCATGGCTTTCCAGCAAAACCAACAAAAGAGAAAAAGAGTCAGTATGCTGCCTCCATCTGCTCGTCCTGAGGGACAACTGACCCTGTCACGGTGGCCAGGCAGCTTCTGTCCCCCTCCCCCATCCTCCCCTTCTACTCAGAATGCATTGCAAAGACTGCTAGCCAATCCACACTCACTGTCTGAAAGTGCGCTCGAGGAGTTTCCATCCATCACATACATTGTCTAACTGTTGTATTGGAGTAGCCTGTGTTACCCATGAGTGCCTGACGATTTCGGCCCAGACATTGAGCTTGTGTCTGTTCGTCCGTGCATCTGTTCTGCAGTCCACAGAGTGCTGGACTTTAACCTGCCCCATCCCAGCCTCTCTGTCATTCACTATTCCTGTTACTCTGCACAAAGAATGAAAACAGCTACTGAGAGTCATTTTGTCTTTATGGTGGAGAGACTTCCAGGCAGATTTTCCCACCCCACACCACCAACTTTTGGTGAGGGTACAGCCCCACTTTTGTTGAAAGTAAACCTGTAGAACTCTGTAGAACAAGAATACAGTCGATTTCACCATAGGGACAAACATGGTTCTGCGTAGCCTTTTATTTTGGCCTGGCTCTCCTGCTTGTAGCCCTTCTCACTCATACACAGTCGCAGCTGAATCTAAAGGTCTGCCTATCTGCTTCACAGTGGACCGAGACGATTACTGCATCAACCCCTTGTATCTCCACAATAAAGGGGGTGAAATTTGAGATGCATGAAATAATCCCGGTATTTAAGGTCGCCACACGCAGCGGCGTTGCATTTGATTTTAGTTTAATATTGTAAAAACCTTTAACATATTTCGTGTTTTTGATAAATTGGAAAAGCCGAATGCCACAGGCCCCGTGTGTTTTTCTCTCTTTTTTTTTTTTTTAGTTTTCCATTTGTAGATAAATCAAACAAATAAGGACAAAAGAAAATATTGTAGCAGAGTGGTTGGCAGCATAGCATGTTTTTGTTTATCACAATGACAAAACAATCCTCACAAACAGCCCATTTTAGTCACTATGTGCTGGAAATGTCCTTGGCAAGCCCAAATAGTGGCAATTGTGTTTTTCTGCTGGATCACAGAGGGAATGACAGCCTGATACGGTGGAGCGGGAAACCTAAAGAGATCAAATAAAATGATAGTCAGTCACCAGTGATTCCTGTGCCCTTTTGCAGTAGACTGTGTATCATGCACCAAAGAACAACATAGATGTCTCATCCTCAGCAGTCACATACTGTGCTAATACTTAAGCTGCCAAAACCACTGAGGTGGAACTGCTCAGTTTGTAGCTACTCTTCACTATCCATTCCTCTCTGTCATCCCCGCACCAAATATTATTGGAATGATGTGTCAAATAAACATTAGCATTGACTAATGGAATAGAATTTTTGATTATAATGCCAGTGTGGCATGTCAGATGACTTCTGGCGACTAGCGTTTTGTTGCTTTTGTTGTGTCAGCTTTAGTTTAGAGGCGCCGTCACCGATTCCAGCTGCTTCTCTTTTTTGAGCCTGTCATCACATCTACTTTGTATCGCATCTATGTGTTGCTTTTTGGTTGTCATTGTACTACTGTACTCTTCACTTATGCTTCCACCATACATGTGAAAGTGTATACATGTGAAGCATCGTTTTGTGTTTGTTCAAGTATGGTGCCTCTACTGAATTTAGTGCATCACAGTTTTACATTAATACATAATAATAAACTTACTCGACCTTGAGTAGCGGTGCGTACTGTGTGTGCTTGTTAATGTGCCTCTGTCTTCTGCCACTCTAGGAGAGGGAAAGGAGGAGGCAACATGTAATGCTGATGAAGGCTGTTGAGGCTCGCAAGAAAGCAGAGGTAGTCCATATGCACACACATAAATGCAGAGACACACACATGCACGCAGTCCACTCCACAAAAAGAGCCCAAGTCATTATTCTCTTGTCGGATTCCCGCTTTCTCTCCTTTTCTGTGCACTCTTTCCC
Source organism: Pseudochromis fuscus (assembly GCA_900323345.1). Taxonomy (NCBI): domain Eukaryota; kingdom Metazoa; phylum Chordata; class Actinopteri; family Pseudochromidae; genus Pseudochromis; species Pseudochromis fuscus. The sequence continues at coordinate 18,070 of OOFC01000132.1, forward strand.
TTCATTCATTTTTTTTTATACACACTTACCAAGTCAAAAGATTCTGGCCCTCAAGCACTTTTCCTTTGAATGCACAGCAGCATTAGGCTGAATTCTAACACTGCTCAGCAAAGTCAAGTAAACCTTCTTGTCTGTTTTCACACACACATACACACAAATGCACACGCACACACTTTGCTTCCCTAATGCTTCCTTGAATTTTTGGACTCTCTAGGAGCGTGAACGCTTGCGGCAGGAAAAAAGGGATGAGAAGCGCCTGAACAAAGAGCGTAAACTGGAGCAACGAAGGCTGGAGCTGGAAATAGCGAGAGAACTGAAGAAGCCAAATGAAGACATGTGTCTGTCTGATCATAAGGTGGCTAAAACAGTAGTATTTTTGTTATTATTTTTATTATTATTATTATTATTATTATTATTATTATTATTATTATTATTATTATTATTATCAGCAAGTTGAACATTTTGTTGAGGGTCAGTACAATGAGACCACATGGCAGTGAACATTTTTATATGTGGAAATGTGCGCCCCCAAGTGGTGAAACTGCAGTACTGCAAGGTGTAGAAAATAAGCTGTTATTACTATAAATTGGAAAACACCATCTTGATAATAGTCAACAGATGTGCCACATAACAGCTTTTCTCCTCTTTCCCATAGCTGTTTAAATCATAATTGTCTATTGCAGTCTCAACGGCATTTTATCTGTTTTTTCTCACAGTAACATTGAATAATAATAACTAATAAATCCTAACTTTACGCACTTTTCCTGTGTTCCAGACTCTTCCTGATTTCTCCAGGATTCCCGGACTCATCCTGCCCGGACGTGCTGTGTCGGACTGCCTGATGCTGATGCAGTTCTTGCGAGGCTTTGGGAAGGTGTTGGGGCTTGATTTGAATGCGGATGTACCCACTTTGGGGATGCTCCAGGAAGGCTTGCTTAATGTCGGGGACAGCATGGGCCAAGTTCAAGACCTTCTGGTTAAACTGCTTTCTCTGGCAGTGTGTGATCCCGGTTTACCTCCTGGACAAAAGGTGAGGTCATTAAGTGATGTCTTGCACTTGTATATAATTATCATAAACCAGTGTTACCTGTTCAAGAATTGCACTTAACTGGGAGGTATGGCACTTTTTGTTCTGCCTCACAGTTTAAATTGAGAGACAGCTAAAACATTATAAAACATAAAGCTTATTGTTGTGTATTATTTAAACAACCAGCCTAAGTATAACATCTACAAAAAATATATAGTAATATAGTGTTAACGTTACTGCAAAAGTAACGGTACACAATCATTAATATAAAGAATTCGTCTTCGAAGTTGAGGTTTATACATTTCATACATGGATAGTATTTTCAATGCTAATGCTTGTGCACTTTTCTTTGACATCAGAAGTTGTCCTTCTGGTTTTAGATTTTTTTTTTCCTATCCTGTAAAATAATGCGTATAATTCTTTACTAAAATGACCAATATCAGCCTAATTAATTGTTTTTATTGGCTCTGTAATTTATTTTATTTTTATTCTTTTGTTTTATCCTTTCTTTCCATTTGTATTTATTCTCATTAAATTGTTTTTTTCTTTTAATTTATTATTGTAATTATTATTATTAAATGTCCAGGTTAGAAGTAAAATCAACTTAAATTAGAATTTAAAATTTAAAGTGTTATTCAACTTTACATCTTTGTCGTCATCTCCTTTTCTATCAGACAAAAACCATGCTGGGAGACCACCTGACCAACGTTGGCATCAATAGGGATAACGTCTCTGAGGTGCTACAGATGTACATGGGAGCCCATTGTGCCAATACAGAACTGGCTCCTCTGGCCCTCAGTCTGAAGACCAAGGCCTTCCAGGCTCACACGCCTGCACAGAAGGCCTCAATTCTGGGCTTCTTGGCTAACGAGCTGGCCTGTAGCAAAGCTGTTATCAGGTAGGAGAAGCAGCAGAAACTGAAATGTGATAGTGTTCAACTTCCCACTGCTAAGTACTTGTTTTTTTAAATGTAGTTATAAAGTGGTCTGCAATGTTTTCTCTTCCTCTGGAGTGACATAAGTAAAAAACTAAATTAAAAATCCAAGAGTTCTATTCTCCAACCACACACTGAAAAATACTTTATAGTAGTGCTTTAATATTAGTTAACGCTCAGTTTATTCATTATCCAGTAATGGTATGTTTTATTGATGCAGTGGAAAATTATTAATACAGCTGCAGTAGGGAGCAGTAATTTGCATTTTTTTGATTGTAAGAAAATTATATAAGTATTAATTTGTGCTCCAGGATAGCAGCTATTATATTAGGCTTTTTTTCCCCTTTGGGTGTAAATAGTTTCCAGCCCCCCTGAACTGTTACTAATTATATTTGTTATTACTTTATAGATAATCAAAAACATTCATTTACACTGGTCCAACTGTAACTAACAGGATTGCATTTCCTCCTTTCCTTTGCAGTGAGATTGACAAGAACCTAGATCAGATGGCAAACATGAGGAAGGACAAGATCATTATGGAGGGAAAACTGAAGAAGTAAGGTTTTTTTTATCCTAAAAAAAACAATAATAATGGTATAATTCTCTGTGCACTAATAAGTGTAACCTGTTTGTGTTTATGCAGGTTGAGAACCATTTATGCCAAACGAACTGGGAAGAGGGAGGCCAGTATGGGTGTGGAAGAGAACCAGTCCATTGGCACTCCGTCCTCTGCCACCAAACGCAAGAGGAAGCTGGGCGGAGACAGTGACGACGACGATGACGATGATGACGACAGTGACGACCCGGCAGAGGAAGAGGAGGATGAGGAGGAGGAAGAACTGAAAAAGGTTAAAAAAGTGGACACTTATGATGAGGTAAAAAAAAATAAAGATCCTCCCTATACAGACCAATTATCAAAACTGACCTTGTGCAGTTGCTCCCAGGCACTTAGTATTTGTTGTGTTTCCCTCAGGATGAAGTTGACCAGGCCACCAGTCTGGAGGAGCTGGAGAAGCAAATAGAGAAATTGGCCAAGGTATACTATTCTTTAAAAATCTACAAGTGCTGTGACAAAGTTAATACCCATTAACATAAATGTATATGGCATCAGAAAATTAATGCATGCTTGGTTGACGCTGATAATGTGTGATTAAATGCGCTGCACACAGAGAGATTAAAAAAAGTCTCTCGGGGAAACAACTATGAAGAGATAAACCACAGAAACGTGGAGTATTATTCTTGTTTTTTTATTTCTTGACATCAGTATACACGGCTATGCAGGGCTTCACTGTGTGTTGCCATGAATACATGGGTTCATTTTTGTAATACAATTTAATACAAAGCCTAAGAGTTAATAAATATCTCCCTAACTACAATTCGCAAAACACATTCATAATGAAAAACATAATTTCTTCAAATAGCTACATCCTGTAATTGTGTTAATATATATATTGTGTATTCAAAACAACCATGTGTTTTGCACATTATATGAGCATGTATGCTGACATGGGGCTACTTGCTAATGAAGGCATTAATTAGTTTAATAAATTACCTCATTAGCATAGCATGTACAGCTTAATATATCACAGTGATTACAAAAGGACATAAGCCAGCGTGAATATCTTTTGTTTTCTGAAGCTCTGTAGAAATCATACGAGTGTTTTATATCGTTGCAGCAACATCACCAGACCAGAAAGAAGCTGTTTGAGATATCCCATTCTCTGCGCTCCATGATGTACGGCCAGGACCGGTACCGCCGCCGGTACTGGGTGCTGCCTCACTGTGGAGGGGTCTTCATCGAAGCCATGGAGAGCGGAGAAGGTAGTTACACTACAACACACACACACACATCATTTCTTTATACTAAGATGCTTCAATCTTTGCTCCCCTGATTGCACAGACTATTTTATGCACACTCAAAAACAATCTGGAGAATGAAACATCACGACAACAGATTTGATTTCGCAGGAAGACGAAGGACGAACTGTTGTGAATACATCTGTTTAGCTGCACATTCAGCTGTTCTTGCCAGTGTGAAATATGCTGATGATGTTTTACTTTATCGTAATTCTCTTAGACTAATTTGAGATTGCATCTGTAAACTATAATAATCTAACAGCACTTTACTTATCTCCCAAAAGCAAGTGTAGAATAATGGTATAAAATAATCAGCGCTGAGTTTTGATATCACGGTAATTTTCGGTTATATTAACAATACGTTGTGTGATGTTTCTGCAGCTCCGGAGGAACTGGAGGAGGAGCGACAGAGGAGGAAGAGAGCAGCAGAAGAGGTCAAGGTCAAAGAGGAACCTCAGGAGATCGAACTGCAGAAGGACAAACTTGTCAACCTTGATGGGCAGAGCATTCGAACACAAGGTTTAGAAAAAGAGGAAGAAAGGGAGCATGAGGGGAAGAAAAACTCCCCAACCCTCTTCTACCAGCAACCGGGCTGCGTATCCAAGCTGTGCACGCTCCGAGACGTCAGCAAGGACAGCGGCAAAGAATCTGTGAAGGCAGAGGACAAGGAGAGTCCTCATGTGAGACAAAATGGCAGTCCCGTGGGCTCTCCTATTGCCACAACCACAGTAACATCATCCTCCCCCGCTCACAATACCCCTGAGCCGCCAGTAGCAACAACTCCTTCCATGGTGACCACTAATGACACTACAAACATCCCTCCCCCAGCTTCAACCTCTTTATCTGTCCCGTGTGTGCCAGCTCCACGTGAAAGTCCAGAGAACACTCCTCCAACCTCGTCCCCTGCTCCATCTCCACTCCTCGCGTTTCAAGCCAACGACCAGCTCCTCAGAGTCCTCACAGAGAGGAGTGGACACTGGTTCAGTCTCCTCCCTCGCAACCCTTGTGACCTCTCCTCTCTCACGACAACTCCTCCAGGAGCGCCCCGTGTGTCACCTCAGTCGTCCTCCACCCCAGGCAGACCCAGATCCCCACCTCAGTCCCCTGCTCTCCCTCTCACCCCTTCTGCTGCCTCGGCCTCCGCCAGCCCACACCACCCCACTGGGCTCCTGAACTACCCACTGTCCGCCCTGCAGGTGAGGCTATAGGCTGGAGCAGACACAGCTGTTACATTTGGCATGTACCACATCACATGAATGCTCTTTGTTGCTCCCCTCTGCCTCCACCTTCCTCACCTGACTGTTTTTCCTGTTTTTTTCCTCCCCAGGTGAAGTCAGGTGGTTCATTGCTAGGAGTTTCTTTCGGGAGCCTGCCCAGCGGCATGATAAGTCCCAGCCTGCCTCTGTGCAGCAGCCCCAACCCTATGCTGGGCCACTCTCTGGAGGGCAACACTGCAGCAAGTGTCTCCAGCAAGAGTGAATCACCTTTACCTCGCATTGAGAAAACCTCTTCTATGCCCTCTCCAGCCTTGGAGATGCCCAAATCCCTCGACCATCCCACACCTCGGCCCATCCCAGAAGGTGAACGACAAAAAACATTCACAGAAATTTACTAAGAGGCCAATTATTTACCTGCCTGAATAATCCAAGACCATTTCTGCTCAGTTTAATTTGGGTGTAACATACTTTACTTGAATATAACATCTTTTCACAATAATGTGCGCTTAGGGACTTCTTGCTTACAAGCCTGTTTGTGTTCATGTCCTCAGAGGTGCTGACTGGTTGGTGGCGAGTGTCTGACATCGAAGAGCTGAGGGCTCTAGTCAATGCTCTCCACAGCCGAGGAATCAGAGAGAAGGGCCTCCAGAGACAGATGCAGAAATACTTGGAGATCATCCCCCAGGTCTGCACCAAACACAGAGACGGTAAGTCTTGCAACAGTTTTTCTGTGCACACACTTGTAATAGTTACAGATTTGTGATCATCTAATCTTGCATCCTTTACAATGTTTCAATGGGCTGCTAACACTATATTATTTATATTTTAACTACATGAGTATACATCTGTTTGACTGCATCGCTCATGTATTTACTTTCACGAGCGGGTGTGTGAATTCATGACGGATTTTTGCCATATCTTTCATCTAGTGGCCATGATCGAGCTCCGTGAGCTAGAGGAGAGCCAGGTCAGTGTGGAGTCGGTGCGAGGATGGTGTGTTGAGGAGCAGGCGATGGAAATGGACATTGCCGTGCTGCAACAGGTTGAGGAGCTGGAGAGGAAGGTCACTGCAGCCAGTCTGCAGGTCAAGGTAAATTAGTCACACATAAATGCCCCATGACACATTGTGCTTGTGGTGTAAAAATGTGTTGAAACATGTGCAGTGACTTGAGGCCAAGAGACTAAACACCTCATTTCCTCTCCCAGGGCTGGACGTATCCAGACCCCCAGTCTGAGCGGGAGGACCTGGTCTATTACGAGCACAAGCCCCCCACCAAATCAACGCCAGCAGGAGAGAAGGACTCCAAGGACTCCAAGGACTCCAAGGACTCCAAGGAGCATGCAGAGGAACGGGGAGAGAAGGGCGGGGTGATGCGTCACCCGGACAACCCGTTGGACATAGCAGTGACACGTCTGGCTGATCTGGAGCGCAACATCGAGAGAAGGTACCTGAGGAGCCCCTTAGGTACCACCATTCAGATCAGGCTGGATAATGTGGGTACGGTCACTGTCCCTGCCCCCGCCCCATCCACTAGTGCTGACAGGGAAGGGTAGGTCATTTCTCCAACCAAAGCTCCCCACTCTCCCACTGAGACCCTTTCCTCTCTCTGTGTGTGCTTTATGTTCCCCATATTACTCAAAAAAAGTGAGGGTCTTCACTGCTTTCCCGGCAGATTTTTTGTGGTGGCTTGTTGCATTTTTGTTTTTTCCTTTTTTTTTTTGGTTATTTGGTCTTGTGCAATTATTTTGGATTTTTTTGGGTGGGAGGGGCTCCACTCAGTTTCATCTCCTATCCAGGCACTGTTTACTGGCATTGTTTGTTTTTTTTCTACAGTCATCTGCATGGTGTTGTGCATCAGTAACCTCTGGGCATACTTATGGCTCCCCACTATACAGTATACACTTACTCTTTCTGCATGAGCGTCCCCTTAACATGACAAAATCGGTGTGTACCTCTCCTCAGCACCCCACATCCCCCAAATCCTCATGCCTGTCTCTGCACAGCTGGAGCTCTCTATGGTCTGCTGTCTTGTTGGCGACTGGTTCAGCTGACACTTTACTACTTTGTGTGTGTAAACAAGCCCACATATTCACACATAGGCGCGCGTTGTACCTTCGTTCCTCATCCACTTCTCTTATCTTCTCCCAGTGGCGAGGAAGAGGTGGCCCACGGTATGAAGGTGTGGAGGAAGGCCCTGAGTGAAGCGCGCAGTGCTGCCCAGTTGGCCATGTGTATCCAGCAGCTGCAGAAGTCTATCGCTTGGGAGAGGTCCATCATGAAAGTGGTGAGAAAACAATATCGCAGCATAGTCCCACCCCCACCGATTAAAAACAAACCCCTAGTCATAAAGTTTACACTCGTTTTTAATGGATGCGCTTGTTTTTGTAGTACTGTCAGATTTGCAAGAAGGGCGATAATGAGGACCTTCTCCTGCTGTGTGACGGCTGTGACAAAGGCTGCCACACTTACTGTCACAAACCCAAGATCACCAGCATCCCAGAAGGAGACTGGTACTGCCCAGCCTGCATATCTAAGGTATCAGAGGCTTTTGTTATGCACTCTCCTCTGTCCACAGGGGATCAGCAGAAAGAATAAAATCAGTCCTACCTCTCATATTTTTCTCCATTTGATTGACACCATCCTCACTACTAAGTTAGTTTATAATGTTTGTTTTAGGTCAACAGAGATACTTTTTGTTAAAGTGGAGAAAATCTGGACTAGTATTCACTTAAAATCCAACCTTTTTTTATGATTAGTGTTTCATTCAGTGTTTCAAGTGGATGGTAGGGACGTGAGAGGAAATAATTGGAGACGGAGGGAAAGATGTTCAGTGTACAGTATGTTCACCATCTTAACCACCAGGACACCTCTTGCTCCAAAAATTCTCATTAACTGCAGGGATTTTACATTTCCCCTAAAGTTTTATTACGCTTCCCCTTAAGTTTTATTGTCTGCAGCATGGATTTGGCATTTATCCTATTAAGTGACAATAAAGATCATAAATCATATTCACAACACCACACAACAGATTTTATTGCAAGCTTTACTGAATGTTTTTATGTAGATGTGGTCAGCAAAGCGACCAAAAAGAGGTGTAAGATATGACAATTTAATTGAATATTTTCGAAAATGCCAGCAGCAGCATGATAAATCAAGCTACGACACTACAAAAATCTATACTGTCGGTTTAAATGGCACCTAACTGTAAAGAATTTTACATTGTTTACTTTTGCAGGCAAGTGGTCCATCCCCGAAAAGCAAAAAGCCTCCAGCCAAACCAGTAGCATCTAGCGGAGGAGGAGGTGGTAAGAAAGGCGGCGAAGCAAAGAAGAACGGGAAGCAGGCCGGTAACGGGGAGGTGTCGGAGGACGACTCGGCCAGCGCCAGCAGCACGCCCAAGAAGGGAGCAAAAGACACCAGCAGGAAGAGGAAAACAGAGGAGAGTTCACCTGCTCTGACAGCGGCCAATCAAGAGAGCCCTGTGTGTGTGAAGCGAGCCAAGACGGCTAGAGACAACAACAGGGACCTGGGATTATGCAGGTATGTGCCGCTGGCTTGCTTGTACTTGTATTTCTGTTGAAATCGTCTTTCATGTTTCACCTTCTTCTAAATAGTTGCACAGTAGCTGCTGTCTGCTGTGAGACTGTTTGAAGGTGTTGAAGGAGGCTGATGTGTTTTCCCCTTAAAATCAGTTCGTAAATCAAATGCTACCTTTGCTACCAGCTTTAAAAGTCAAGTGTTTTTCATTAGTTGTATTTTTAGGCACAACATCCATTATTGACCTTGGATTATTTTTGGCTAATAATGGTTGGTTTCAAACCTTACATTAAATTTAACTAATTTTCTGACCACTTGGAGGCAGCAAAACAAACTATAAACAAAACTGAAATTACAATTAGATTTTAATTTGGTGTTTTAGCTTTATTCTTAAACACTTACTGTGTATTTATGCAGCCAATAGGCACCAGAGAATATTATCTCTCTCCTGAGCCACTCTGTTCATTGTGTTATTTGTTTGTTACTGTGTGACTCTTCATATATTAGTATGTAATCCATTGTCAATAATAATGATTATAGCTGCTCTAAGGAGGAAGAAATTATAATCTGTCCAGTCAAAGTTTCTCTGTATTTTATCTATTTCTTTCACAGTTTTTGAGCTGTATCTAAACGTGTGTGTGTGTGTGTGTGTCCAACAGGGTGCTCCTCGCTGAGTTGGAGCGGCATCAGGATGCATGGCCTTTTCTCACACCTGTCAACCTGAAATCGGTCCCTGGCTACAGGAAGGTCATCAAAAAACCGATGGACTTCTCCACCATACGTGAGAAGCTTGTGAGCAGCCAGTAAGTTCCCACCACTTGTGTTTGTTCTCCTTCTGCTGAAAACCCTCAGGGTGTTTGCACAGAATTTAAAGGCAGAGCAGTTTTTTTTTAAAGAAAGTAAGTTCTAGTTACACTACAGGATGTGATGTCTCAGCTGTAAGTTGTATTTTCTGACTGAAAGATTTTCTTTTTTTTATTTCAGGTATCAAAACCTGGAGACTTTCATCATTGATGTCAACTTGGTGTTTGATAACTGTGAAAAATTCAATGAAGACAATTCAGACATTGGTCGAGCCGGCCATAACATGAGGAAGTTCTTCGAGAAGCGCTGGACTGAGCTTCTGAAACAAACAAACTAAAAGTCTGTTCAGACTCTTTCCCCATAAACCCATTCAACTTTTCATATTGGAGCACCAGGTTTTACTTTTATCCTTATTTTCTGATGGAGAATGTGGCTTTGTGGGATGGAAGAAGAAGTCAACTCCTTAATAAGGAATTCATGGTGTGCTTAAGAGAGATGTCACCTTGAAAAAAAATTGTTACATGAGGTGCGCTGGATTTATTACAACAGGGATAAAAGCCCCAAAGAGTCCCAGAGAAATGGGGTGTCATAGTGCAATACCATTCCCTGTCTCAGAACACTGCACTGAATGAATCCTCAAATGTCACTGATGTGTCTGCGCTAGAATACTTTCCACTACTTGTAAATAGTCTTTTGTTATTTAATCGTATTATAGTGAATGTATTTAATTTTGTAATAATTATTTATGAATCAAGGTCCACTTCATTTTCTATGAAAAGGAGGAATCAGCTGAACTGCTTTGAATTAAAAAAAAAAGGAATGTGTCTTTGTGTTATAATTTTTCTCCCAAATATCAAACAAAGCCAAGAAAAAAAACTGTTTACACTGTTCAGTGCTTTGGGGCATCAGATGACTGTATTCATTTGTTCAAACTGTAAAACTGCATTTATTTACAGGAACAGCAGAGGAACAGTTAGACAATGGTGATTCATGTGTATATACTGTTTATTAATGTCAATATTATGTCTTGTTTGGAACGATGTGTAAAAATTGTTTAAGAATATTAAGATATTGTTTATGCCTTAGAATGATTGTAGCATTCTATTTTAGTGAACGTGATGAAAACATTATCATAAATATTGTTTGTACAGTATATACATATCCTCTGCAAACACTGTGGTATCCTTAATCTTGGTAGTGCCTACCCTTCCAACAGGGGCATGTAGGGGATGTTATTGTTTTTAGTTTTCATTCTTATGACAATTATTTTTTTATATGATTTCAATCCAGCAAGGCCTCCAAAGTTGGACAGTGACACAGAAATCATTCCTCTCCATAGCAGAAAAAAAGGAACAACAAGCATTCAGTTATGCTTCCATAATGCATTTCCTCGTAATCTGCCACAATACAGAGGACCTAAGGCCATTTGTAACCACTGTGTTGAACCTTGCTGTGTGTTGTGGCCTGATGGAGGCAGCTAGATTTTTTTGTACCCAAGTCAAAAGTACTTGAAGTTACTTTATTTAAGATATTGTGGAATAAAAGTATCATTCTTTTGTAGGAGCTTTATTTTTCACTAGTGTGTGGCACGGACCTATTAAAAGGATGTTTTTCAACGTAAGAGACTTAAACTTGTTTTATTTCAATTCCAACCTTTTTTTTAACTGGGATTTTTCCAGATCTGTGGATTAGTCTCCTTTATTCTTTCTAAGCAGTAATCATTTATCGGTATGTATATGATCAGCAACAGGAGCATTAACTGTGCTTAACTGTGGGAAGTTTGTAGAAGGTTTATAATTATCTTACTATTAATTATCTTACTATACAAGACTGGTAACAACATACTCAAAAGATCTTTTATGAAACAGCATTTTTATTTCATATTTAACATTAATTCAAAATAGGAAGATCAGAGTTCAGTTGGAGCTCATAAAGAATGTGTAAATAAAAAAGAAAATCAAAAGTTTAAATATGGATGACATCCTAGACCAAGAGCGTCAAACTCTGTTTTTTTTGTTTTTTTTAAGTTCAGGGGCCACATACAGCCCAATTTGATCTCAAGTGGGCCAGACCAGTAAAATAACAGCATAATAACCTATAAATAAAAACAACTTCGTTTTGTTCTTTTTTTAGTGCAAAGAACAACACATACATTATAAAAATGTTTACATTTCATGAACTATCCTTTTTATAAAACATTTTATGAACCTGGAATTTCTTCAGAAAAAGAAGTGCAATTTCAACAGTATCATGCCTTAGTTTAAATGTACAGCACAACATACAGATCACAGTGGATTTGCAAAGCCACAAAACATTTAGTCACAGGTATCTGGAACAGAAATACACTATTTCACTTTATGATTAAAAGAACTCATCAAGAGCTAGAAGTTAAAATAAATTTACATACATTTCCACATCTGTGTAGTGTGTAGTAATCCTAAATACCTGAACTGACTCACCACACCATACAAACTAAAATGGGAAGTTTTAAAGTAGAAGTTTATCTCCCTGTCTTGTAAATGTATAAAATGCATACAAAAAAAAATACCTGAAGGAAATTGACGAAAAACTCTGTGGGCCAGATTGGGCCCTCTGCTGGGCTAGTTTTGCCCCCCGGCCACATGTTTGACACCCCTGGCCTAGAGACATGTAGGGAGTGTGCCACAGGCTATATCTGTTGTAAGTTAGCAAGTGCAGTAAATATCAGATGCAAACTTTACGGAAAATGAAAGTTTTAACAACAGTTGAAACGCATTAAGTTGGAAGAAGCTTTTTAATAATATATACTACCTTTTTATATTGCAGTAATTTTGTTAAGGAAAATGAAACATATTTTCTAAACTAATATTTTCTTTTGTCAGCATTTATCTTTATCTGTCTTAACCAGAAAAGTAATAATTCACTTAGGATATGAAACAAGGCAAAATTACCTCAGAACTGTAGTAGAAGAGAAAAATACATCAGAATAAAATGAATTCCTTAAGGATACTTTTAAAGACAACAGTCACATGACTGTGAGTAGGTAGTACCTGTATAAATATATTTTATACAGTCAATGCATGGAATACACCTAGTAGGACAAACCATCATCCTCCAACCTTCATCAACATGTTCTCAGTCACACTAAATAATAATCCTGGAAATACGAAACATTCACACTAATGAATTTAAGATAACCACGTTTACCAACGGATAAAAAAATGCTTGTTAAACTCTGTGAAATGCGTTTTTGTTATGTTATTATATTCATAACTAGTGTTTTCCGAGCTCTTAAAAGTCCTCCGAGACAAACCGCATTACGTCATAGTCAGCTGATCAATGCGGAAGTAAACAACATTGAAGCAGACGCACAACAGAACGGTAACGGTAAACATTTGCTGTAATTACATTTATCTGACATTACAACCAGATTTATTATTACCTACCGCGTTCGTTTGTTTTTTGGTTGTATTACCACCGTTTGTTTACCGCTGGAGAAAAATATTTGATATTAAACATTAGATAGAAAGTTACGTCGGGACTCTCAGGCACTGTTAGCCTTAGCTACAGCATCTGTCTTTATTATTATTATTTTTAAAGTTTGTTACTGAGGTAAGCTGATGTGACAGTATTGATTTACGAGATGAAACAAAGACACCTATAAACTCTAATATTACTGTCATATACTGGGACTAACTGTCAGGAGGTCAGCCTCTACCATGAGCTGTAGAGTCAAAAAGGTTTATACATGAAGACGTTTCGTCTCATCCGAGAGACTTCTTCAGTTCTCTACTTGTGATTTGCTTGAAATTAGAGGGATCTAGTCTCAGCTGTGTAAACAATAAATAAGTAAGTATATATATATACAGCTTTCTGCTCATTTAGTCTTTATTTAATCATGTAAAATGTCAGAAAGTAGTGAAAAGTATGTCTGGTACACTTTCTAAAATCAAATGTTCAGTCAAAGTGCAAATGTTTGACATTTTGCTTGTTGAATTCCAATATTTTCTGTATTATCTCCAAAAGAACCAGTTAAAAGACCAGTTATTTCATTTCTAATTCTGTGTCGGATTAATTGAAAACATGAATGGTCCAGTTTGACAGAACACAACTGATCATCAGGTCTGGTTATTGGTCAGTATGTCCTGTGAGACATGTCATAGTAGAAATCAATTGACGGACTTGGAGGACTTGAATTTTGACTTCCATCCATCCATCATCTATCTCCACTTATTCAATTGGGTCGCCAATTGGCTGGAGCCTATCCCAGCTGGCAATGGGCAAGAGGTGGGATACTCCTGGACAGGTCGCCAGTTCATCGCAGGGCCAACACATAGAGACAGACACCCATCCACACTAACACTAACACTCAGAATAGAGAAAATCCACGCAGGCACAGGGAATCTGTGAAGCGACAGCACTAACCACTGCACCACCATGCCGTCGTGAGTCTTGACTTGCCATTTTTGTTCACATAGATTTGTACAAAACAACAGAAATTTGATGAGAAATACAATCAGAGTTTTGTCTTCCTGCTCAGAAACTAAAGGCTTTGTAAATAAGCAGAAACTCAAGAGAGAGAATATACAGTAATTCTTTGTCTCTGTTAACCTGCTGCTGGATTTACAAGTTCATGGATATACTTTTTTCTTAAAAAACTGATGTTAATTTTTTTCATTCTCTCTGTGTTCACTTCAGCACGGGCTCTCCTCATGGCGTCCCTGATCTGCACTTTACAAAACCATCAGGATGATGTGAACTGGTGTGCCTTCTCAGCCAAACTATTAGCAACATGTTCTGGGGACAAAACTCTCAGGATATACAACACTCATGACTTCTCTGAGCTCCCTTTCTCACCGCTGACAGGACACGGCTATGGCGTCCACTGCTGCTGCTTCAGTGCCTGCGGACAGTTCCTAGCCTCGTGCTCCACAGACGCAACCATAGTGGTGTGGTCTATGATCACAGGTGACATCGAGGCTGTCCTGGAGCATCCGGGTCGCAGTCCAGTCAGGATCTGTGCGCTCTCTCCTGACTCTGTCCACCTGGTTTCTGGTGCGTCTGATGGCACTTTAGCTCTCTGGGATTTCCCCTCTAAACAACTGCGCAGGTAAAGTTATAGATTACATCTCTGTAGAGCTGAATTGATGAGGAGTCGCTTACAGTTTTAATGATCACTGCATTTATTTTTAAGCAAAAATGGCAAATATTCTCTCTGTCTGTTTCTCAAGTGTTTGCTGAATTTCCTTGTTCTAAAAGGAAAATCCTACAAATATGTTTCAGTGTTTTGTGAATGATGAACTTGATATTGAGAAAATGATCAGCATATTAATAATGAAAGTTTAAGAAATGACAGGTTAGATGGCTAAATAAAGTGTGTGGTCTTTAAAATAAACATTGGCAGATATCATGATTTTGAATATTTGCTGGACTTTTTTATTTTTTTATTTTATAGCCTTATTGAAAGTTAAAATGTGCTTCATATTAATCATTCAACATACTATTTATATCCTAAAATTTAAGAAGTAGTTTTTTTCTTGTATTTCCTAAATTTTGCCAAAATGAAATGTGATATCAATGCAAATGATTCTCCTTGCACCACTGTTTGCTGTTATGTGGCACAGTATTTGCCCTGTCCTGTCAGCATCCAATGTCATGTGTTGTCGTCCCTGGACAGTGACATTAAGGCTGAACTGATCTGAAAATTGTTCATGCAGCTGCTTTTGTTTGTGTTTGTGAAGGACAGGGGCGGTGAACGACACAACAATGGTCGCCTGCTCCTTCAGCCCCTGCAGTCAGGTATTCATGACCGGCTCTACCTATGGAGATCTACGTCTCTGGGACCTGGACCTGAACCAGCTCCACGCAGAGAAGAACGCCCACGACCTGGGCGTCTCCTGCTGCGCCTTCGCTCCCAGTATCCTCAGTGGTGAGAACCATTGCTGTGCTTTCATAGTGTAATGAGGTGATTCCAGCAGCATCTGAGAGCAAGAATAAAACTTTGTATTCTTCTACAGTTACTTTTTACACAAAGAGATGTATATGTTAATTTTTTACAGTTGAACAATCCATTTTATTATCGAATAGGAAAGTAACAGTAAATACAAAATACATGATCATGAAATTTTAGGCAGTAATTTTCTGAAAAAAAAATGAATCTGAATTTTAAAAAACTGATAACGATTTAAACTATAAAGAATAAAAATAAGAGTCAACTATACATAAAACTGTCACCTATAAAACACTGCTTTTGCACAGCTGCCCACATATGCAATGATCACACTCAGCCCACGTGTCTGTCAGTGGGGATTTACCTGAGGCGTGGATGTCAGTCACATTCTTCAAGCAGACAGTGTACACCTGTCATCCCCTATACAAGATTAGACTGATGGCATATGGGGTGACTTTACTGTGATATTGGTATCCAGCATTTTCAAAGGTTTGACACAACCAGAGTGGAGTTTGAACTCTAAGTTGTCTTACATCAAGGCTGATTGTTTTTTGTGAAAGATGGTTTACAGACTTAGGTGTGTTTTTGTTTTTCAGGTGGTCAGATGGTGCAGTTTCATCTGGCATCCTGCGGTCAGGACAGTCAGCTGAAGATATGGACTGTTAACAGGGTCAGCTGTGGAGGTAGAGTGACATATTGCTTCATTTCTGTCTCGCAAGATTGTCCATGTACACTATTCCTGTGTTGCAGAGTTCATGTACACTTAACGATTGTCACAGTGCCACCATGCAATCTGACTATCATGTTGTCATATGTGGGATATGCAAAGTAGTCTGCAGGGTGGTTGATTCGAGGCACTTCACTCTGCACATACAGTAGTTTCGACTGGAGACAAGTCTGAGGCTGAATGTTGATGCGTGCAGTTTACTTACTCACAGGCATGTTTCATTTGTAATAAACCAGCAGAAATATATCAAGACAAATCACCTGTGCTGCCGAATAAAAGTGTTATATTTTAAAGAAATGATAGTAACATCAGGTCAAGTTTCTATGCTATTAAGTGTCTGTATTGTGAATACAATTAGTAGATTAAATGTCCTTTCTTCACTGCCTTAAGTCTGTTTTTTTTGTTTTTTGTATTATCGATCAATTTGAGAAACATTTTTTTGTGCGATTTTACATAACTGCAGTTGTTACTCTCTCGTAGCCTACAAGATGCAGCTCCTGCACACTTTAACTGGACAGACGGCTCCAGTGCTCTCCTGTGCGTACTCCTCAGATGGGCAGCTGCTTGTGTCTGGGTAAGTGCTCAAGTGTTAGAAAGCATATTAGTGATTTTGCATATCTTAGCCTCCACCTGACATTTCCAAAGGGCACCTGAGGTTTTTACATTGAGTTCCTGCTTTGTAGGTGGTCACTGTCACTGTTTGTGCAGGCAGTGTTGTATCATAACAAACTTGCAGAATCCTGCTTTAAATTGATCACTCACCCATCTTTGCTCTGTGTCCAACTTGTACATTTATTGTGTGATATTTGCACCGTTACCTGACAATCAAAAATTTTCTGGTACTCACATACAAGTTTTACACAAATGGTATTCCCTAACAATGATTAACAGTGACATGCTACGTTTAGCATAATTTTCTTGATCTAAATAGATCATTGTCCATGATTTGATCTATTTAAGACCAAGAAATTGATATAAAATATAGATTGTTTATTTGCCTGGACATTAAAGTAGGCCACCCTCTGCACAAATAGACCAGTGCAGTACTTCAATGAAACCACTGGAGGGAGACATAGATTGTTTTATTCCTCAATAAATGAACATGGATCTGAACATATTGTACTGTATCAAATAGTTGGGTAATTAACACACTGAGTACATATTTACAATACTATGTATTTTTTTCTTTTTTCAGCTCTGTGGATAAAACTGTGACAATCTATGATGCTGTAAGTACCTTTCTGTTTAATGTCCTGAGCAGCATGAGCTTATACACCTGTCACTGTTTAGTACAACATCATGTTTTCTTTTGCAGAAAAATGCAGTTTTGCTTTACACACTGAAGCAGCACGAGAGGTAAATGTTCATTTATCTTTATGTGGTTACATTTTGTTTAGTGGATGATCGCATTGAACATACGACTTATATTCGTTTCAGTCTTAACTTGCCAGACATAACACTGTGTGTGGTTATTGGTATACAGTTATTCTATATATAATACGTAGATCTTTCACCTGTGTACTGCCATATTCTTAAATAGATATGAGTGGTTTTCTGGTCTAAAAAATAAGAAGTTACATTTTAATAAATCTGAATACTTAAAAACATATTCTTAACCATATTTTGTCAAAATGAAAAACACTAAACCCAAACCAGAACAATTAATAGTACAACATATAATAGGAAAATGCTGTCGTCACTCTGGCAATATTAATTTGATCCATGTTGCCTGGTCTTGTTTATACTCCACTGCTCCACCACTCACTAAAAGAGGTCTTTCATACAGTTTCTCTGGCACCTGGTAGTAACTCCTCTGTTTACAAACTTGCACAAGTTCAGTCTCTCTTTAATAACTCGTATATTTTTGGAGAATCCACTGCAGTTATCACAGGTATTGTTTCTATATTTTGCAATTCTGGACCTACTTTGATATGTTATTAATTCCAACAAGATGTGATGATATGTCACACAGAGACATTTTCAAACCAGTTTTACTACTTTCTGTTTCCACATATTGTTCAGTTATATAAGATGTGCAGTAAAATGTAAATGATTAAAACAGACTGTGTTGCATTGTAGTCACCAAACATGCATTTTGTATTTGCAGAAAAAGGTAGGACCACTGTCACTTCATCTCTCCCCCTACACACACACACATATAAGCCACAGATGAATGATCACACTTACAAGCTATTTATACGTCCATCCAGCCACCTGTGTTTGAAAGGCAGCAATCTCCTCTCAGTGAAGCAAATGAAAGTCGTTTTGGGAAATCACAAACTGAAGTGGAAGCAGGCGAAGCAAGTTGAAGGAAAAGTGGATAAATGGGGGAAAAAGTAAATCACTTTTTCTTCAATACTTGACAAAATGCCTTCAGGAAACTCATTTGAGTTTAGACAAACTGTTAGTATAACAGTGTGAGAGTGTCTTCAGGTTTGGCTCTGTACGTGCATTTCTCCCAGTTCCTTTTGATTTTTTTAGGGAGATTGTGTGAAGCCAACTGGCTTTTTGTGGATCAACATTTCTCAGCAATCCAGCTTAGGTTTTTTTTGAGAGATTTTCCTCATTAACGCTGCCTTGACTTTCTTGAATCAAGTGAAAATTTGATTTTAATCCTTATTTAGATTTTAGTGCAGCCTTTGACGTGGTAAGCCATCACTGAATTGGCCCACTGATTGGGGAAAATTTCCTCCACTGCTACATATTTAGGTCTGTTATTGAGCCACGGTGCCCACCTTTTAACCCTGTACAAACTGAGATGTAGCCTTTAGGAAAAAAATTGGGGGATTTGGCTTCAGTTTCAGAATCATAGATAGATAGATAGATAGATAGATAGATAGATAGATACTTTATTTATCCCGAGGAAAATTCAAGAATGATCAGATTTGTGTGTTTTTATTTCCCTATCTTTCCCTCTTACACATTAGATTATAAACTATTTGCCTGCATGATAAATCTATTTGGAAACATTTGTTTTCTGTCCCCATCTACATGAAATTACACCTCATTCTTAACAGAAGCAACATTCAGATGATTGTCCTCTGCTGCAGGTACGTGACAGCATGCTCCTTCTCTCCAACTTCACCACTAGTTGCTACAGGATCTATGGATAAGACTGTAAACGTCTGGAGGCTGGAGGACGGATGCAGTGGGCATGGTGGGGAAAAGCACACACGTTACTCACAGAGAGTATCATCTTTTTTGTTTTGAAATGATGAACTAACATTTGTCTGGTAATCTGTTCTTGTATTTTTGCCACTTTGACTGCACCTTGTGTCCAATGGAAAGGCGGGAAGTCGTTGCCTGGTTAGTATTCTGTTCAGCTTGAGTATTTGAAAATAACAGATGATCTGCAACAATCAGCAGAACTTGTACTTCTGCAGAAAACCTTTAACACCACAAGATTGACACCTGAATACTGGTGATCTGTCCTTTTTTTTTTTGAGATGTCGTGTCAAACCGGCGTCATCCTGTGGTGAAGGACACAGGTGTTGTGTACAAAATTGCTCTCGCTTCCTAAATCGCTGTTCAGTCTCAAGTGTCGCAACTTTGTCAAAAGCTTGCACTTCATTTCCCATGTTGACAGGTACTTTTTCCTTTTTTTGTGTTTCAGAGGAGTCTGCTCAGATGTCAGGAGAAGGTGGGAAGAAAGAAAAATAAGCCCTAATGTGTAGTGTGTTATACTGCACTACCTATAAAAAATGTCAGCAAATATCATGAGACACCACTCACACTAAATAATTAGAAATGTGTTTACCAGCAGGTGCCAAATCAAAAACGTATATTTCTGTCTCCAAAGAGCGAGCATATTGTGTCAATGAAGATGTCGATAAAACCTCCAGACATTTATTTGTATCATTATACGAGCCGTGCTGGCCACAGCCTCCCGATCAATAATTAGTCAGCAGGACCCCGGGATCGTCTTGCATTGGGGGACAATATTTGGCAATTTTTCAAAAGGTGCCGCAGCTGTCAAGGACTGATCGCCTTGCTTTGACTCGCCCTCTCAGGGAGCGCCTCGGCGGGCCGATCGAAGCTGCTGGTCAGCGATTGGTCGGAGGACGATGTGTCACAGTGGCTGGTGGAGGAAGGCCTCGGGGGATTGGTGGACAAATTCAAGGCCAACAACATAGATGGGACAGAGCTGCTAAGCCTCACCAAGGAAACACTGGCGTCAGAGCTGAACATAGGTGAGGAAGATGACCATCACATGCTGCTCAGTGGGTGCAATGCTGCTTCTTCACCTCCTCCTCAGAGTACTAATGCTTTCTTTTGTCCAGAGTGTAAACCCAGTATTATGGGTATTACACGCCTGCTCTCTTGTGTGACTGAACATGGATGTGTGTGGATTAGGAGTTTTTGTACCTATTTACATGGATAAAAGGCGGCACATTAAATTAAAGTAAGGGTGAAGGAATGAATGTACATGGGGGTTTTACTCAGCCAGATTACATAATATTAGGCTGCACTGAAAAAGCACTCAGCTTTGGGGCTTCAGCAGTTCTGACTTTAATCTGGAGCACTTCATCAGTTACATAACCCAATCCTCAAAACAGAATTTTCCCATAAGGTATAAAGTGGATTTACACCTAATATCATTAAGCCTCCTTGGTTATTTCCAAGTCTTTCTGAATTTTTGTTTTTTATCTTTTTTGGGAGTTTTGGAGAGTTGGGGTGTATTTTCTGCATGAAGTGAAACCACTAGGAGTGTTATGTTGTTGATGTCAGTCTACCAGCTAGGCCAGTATTCATCATGTAGTTGTCAGCAAATGTTTGTTGTATTGCCATGCCGTCATTTCCATCCCACAGTCTCTGTCAATCACCCCTCAGTTGACACAGCTTCAGTGCCGTGACAGCTTGTGTTCACATTGTTCTGTTTTTAGTAACACAGCATGAATCCAACATTTTTTCATTTATTTATTTCTTTTACCAAAACTAACTTAGAGAGGAGTATTAAGTCCCAAGGTGTTATATCCACTGCAATGACAGACAGAGAAACATGCATGTTTCTCAAAGATGACAGTGAAATCAAGAAGTGTGGTTTCCTTCTACGGAGGCAGCAGAATGAAATCAAACAATGTACCTGGGGGTTTATCAGGGAGCCTGGAAAGTGTTTAGTGTCAGTATCTCATGAGATCTTTGTCAAACTTTTAATTTTTTCAGTATTTGAAATGTACTCTGTTTCCTGCTTTGTATTTAGCTCTGATCTGAACAGACAGTCAGCCGACATGATCTGCTCCCGTCATGCTCACTCTCACCCACGCTCACATTTGCCATCCAAGAGTGAAAAGTGTGAAACACAAGAATGACAAATGCTTAGAAGCTTGATATTGATATTATTCCACATGTTTGGGTCAGTTTAGCTTGTTCTACTTTACACTTCAGTTTGTACTTTTTTTTTTTTTTTTGAATGAAAGCACTGGTCTGTTTTTTAATCTCTTGCTCCTATGTGTGTGTCTGTAGAGTCAGTAGGTCTGCGCAGTAAACTCCTGAGGAGTGTGGAGGAGCTGAAGAGTGACTCGGTGTGTTCAGGCATTCCCGACGAGTTCCTGTGTCCGATCACCAGAGAGCTGATGAGGGAACCGGTTATTGCCGCCGGTAAGCTGAGATCAGATCTTTTTCTCGCAGTGCAGTAAGGTTTAAAAAAAACTTAAGTTTGAGGCAGCTGTCTGGTTCTTCACTGCTTTGTGTACTTTTCCCAACAGATGGCTACTCGTATGAAAGGGAGGCCATTCAGAGCTGGATCAACACCAAGAACCGCTCCAGCCCCATGACCAACCTTCCCTTACTGACGACTCTGCTCACACCTAACCACACCCTGAAGATGGCTATCGGCCGCTGGAAGACAAGCCACTAGCACTCGAAAGAACTTCTAACATTTCATCAGAAATAAGACAGAGTACTCGCATAAAATCCAACAGCATTTCAGCTTCAGGTGTGACCGTATTGCCCTGGTCATTTACAAAGCCGTGTGAAGCAATTTTTGAACCCAGAGGAGCAGAAGGACAAACTTGCAATCTAGATCAACAACGTTTTATTGTGGCCTTCATATTGATTATCAGCAGCCTGCTAACAGAGGAAAAAGAGCAACACAGGCATTCCAGTTTCATTATTCACCCTGGTCCTGATCAATCTGCCGCCTCCTCAGGAAGCATCATACCTGAGTGTTTTTGTTTTGCTTGTGGTTGTTTTTGTTGAACTTTCTTCACTGGTCACTCATTAGTCTTAGCATTAAGTCATTTTGCCGACAGTCTGCTGAAGGTCTGAAACACTACTTAGGGTTTTAATCAAAGCTCTAAAAATACCCATAAATGAGATTTAGCATCTCTCATGATGCCCTTATGTTTCCCAAAAAGGAACAGCAACTTATTTTTATTATCTTAAACTCATTTGCATTTATTGTGTATGCATCAGTTAAGTTCTTCATGAACAGTATACTCATAATAGAAACAGAAGTTACTATTGCCATCTATACATGTCTGTTTCAACTGAATAACCACCTAAAGTTAATCATTACATATATATCTTTGTTTTTCTTTAATTATCAGAACATCGACAGACCTTGTTTATTATTACAAACCCTGTGGGGAATATGCTTTGCCAAAGTAATTTAAGGGTGCACTTCCCTGTAGGAGCAACCATTCAGCTTTTAATTGAATTAATGACATTAATGAGGATAATTCGGTATTGTTCAGAAACTGCAGTGCCCACGGGACTTGGTAAAATTTATGTTGTAATATGAAAGGATCTTCTATCCATCCACACACACACTCCAAAGCTTAAGCAACACTTTATGTAAAATACTATGAAAGAAGTAGATGTAGAAATGTAGTCCTCCATTAATATTTTATTATACCACAATAATAATGTGGTAACATTCTGTAATCCATAGTATGACTCTGAAAAGGATATATGACAACTATGGACATACAGCAATGTATGAAGTCTCTTAAGGTCATTTTTTAAAATGATTATTATTCTACACTCTGTAAATGCTCTTTCTGTGTCCAAATAAACCAATAAACACTTCATATGAATATGTTCTCTGCTATGCAAAAATAAATAACATATACTGTGAATATTGAAGCAATCAATTCAATGTTATATTATGACAAGAAGTTTCCAACAATGTCATGTACAGTGCCTTTTTTTATCAAATGTACCAAGAAAAAGAATATCAAGTACACAAAGTAATTTCTTCTGAAGCCTGTAATGCCGACAGATAACCACTTACAGGGAAATATATAATCTGCAGATTTAGTGTACACCGTACAAATATAAATGTTTTTTAAAAGACACTTGACAATAGAAATGGTCATATTCTGCAACTAACAGCGTGAGGTTTTGTATATTCGTGCACAAAGCTTTCTCTGACTTCTATATTCGATATAATAAATTAAAAGTTGAGACAACATACTACTTACTTTTTTAAATCCCTACTTAAGGTATGTCTGGTTTTCTTGAATACACTAGTGTAGCTGTATACATGTAAGCAAAAGCATAGTAGCCTGAGTTGAACACTGGTTCTAGATTGTAAATGCAGCGCAGCAGCATAAATCTACAAAACAGGCTCAGGGAAGGGAGCTGTTCTCACACCAGTCTCCCTTGCTACCTTATGTGGGACATAGCTTGTTGAAAACATCCTGTATCTGTGCTTTGATCGACCAGAGATTCAGACGTTGGACTCTATAAATGAGCGTTTGGGTTTTATGGGAGCCATGTGCAGAGCTGGGTTGTCCCTGGTGAGGCTTGCCTGTCTGTGCCTCCCATCAGGGAAGCGTAGCTGTGAGGATGCAGTGCTTCTGGCCTCTCGCTGGTGGAGCCGGTCTCCAAACTCCCGGCTCTGCTGCTGGCTGCTGTTCTGGCTGCCAGAGAGCTGCTCCTGGATTGAGGCGCGTTTGAACTCATTGTTTAACCCTTGGAACTCCATGACCGACATACTGAAACTCTCCCCTCCCTGGCTCTGCCGGCTGAGGCCAGAGGTCTGCTGCCCCTGGACTCGCACTGCTTTGTCCATGACCCCCATGAAGGGCCGGGGCTTCAGCTCAGGTTTTGTCTTGAAGCTACCGCTGCTCTTGATGGGACACGGGGCCTCTGATGCTTGCTGCCTGCCCCCGTCTGACAGGTTTCCACTGGAGGCCTGACTGGAGCTGGAGCCCCTTGAGCCTGCTGTTCCTCCTCCACCACCCTCCCTCCTGACCTCCATACCAGACCCTAGAGCCAGAGCCAGGCCATCCAGAGCCACGGAGTGGGTAGAGAGTCTGTCGGAGCCTCTGGAGAAACTGGAGGAGCGGGGCTGGTACATGTGGAGAGGTCCAGGTGGGGAGGAGCTGTTGGGGGACATGGGGTGATAGAGCTCAGTGGGGCTGTGTTCACTGACTGATCCCGGCCCGATGTCGATACCCATTACCGGTGCAGGCCTCAGGGAGGTGGAGATGTGTCTACCTGGCAGAGGACTTGAGGGGCCGCACAGAGAGAGAGGCCTGCCCCCGACTCTGCTCCCCGACTGGAGGGAGTGGCAGTGGTGGTGAGTCCTGGTGCCCTGGTTCTGGGTCTGCCTGGTGATAGCAGGAACAGGCTCAGGCAGGTCCGCAAACAGCTGGTTCTGTACATATTCCTCTTGAGGGAAACATGGCGACTGATCCCCTAAACCAAAGGCCACGCCTCCAGGGAGAGTCCTGTTTGGAGCGTATGGATTCAGAGGCCAAAAGTCTGGACTTTTCCCACACTGCAGGCTCACCTCCTCACCCTCCTCCTTTTCTTCGTCCTTCTCTGCATCTGCCTGCTCTGCCGGGATTTGCCTCTCTAAACTTCCCTGCGAATAAACGTCTGTTTCCTCCTCTGTGGCTTGATGGTGGTGGGTGTGAGGGTCTCTGTTGTAGCCCTGCGCCGCGTTGTTGCTAGATGCCTTCTGATGATGTTTGCATTCCTCCTCTACTCGTGCCAGCAGGCGCCGGATCTCCCGGTTGGACGGGCAGAGTCGTGCTGCTTCGTGGAGGTCTGCCAGCGCTGCAGCAAACTGCCTGGAGAGGACAGAGAAAACACACAAAGGAACTTTAAAAATACTCAATTTACAAAGATGTAGCATCGCAGCGCATTTCTGCAACAATAACTTTCTATTGGGAGAAACTCTTCTTCTTTCAGATAATACACTTCATTTAATATTGTTGTACCTGCTACTCCTCTTGGCCCGTGCTCTGGCATAATAGGCTTCATATGACCTGGGCTTGAGTTCCAGGGCTTTTGTTGCAAACTCCTCAGCGATGCCAAAATCCTGCATTGTCAGACAGAAAATGCATTATTTGTATTTAAATTTAAATATTAGGATGTAGCACAGTAACAAATAAACCCTCTGTGTGATCAGCTGTGTGGTTAAGTGACTAGACCGGAGAGAGCGTTTGTTTTGCACAAAATAATCTGAGGCCATTCCAATTAAAATAGCATTTGTTTGCATCTTCATTAAATGGATTTGAAGACTGAAGCTTGTTTAATGAAACAGAGCTCAGGCTGCAATCATTTTTATTGATCAGGAACAGAAAGGGAGAGAAACAGGCTGAGAGCTGCTGGTTTTCCTGCAGGTTTTTTTTTTTTTTTACTGCACTCATCATCATTCTCAGGTGAATATTTAATGACGCCAACACATTGTGATTCTGTCCTTGAGAGTGAGGTTAAAATGGCAGCCTTGAATGTGAGATTGTCAACATTGCTGTTGAATGTTTAATGATGGTATCATGTAGTCTCCCTGCTGGCCCTTACTGCCTGCTTTCTGTTATAAAATGTGGACTTAGCCAGGCCACTCGCACGGCCACTGTAAATAACCCCCTGTAGAGACACAGAGAAAGAGAGTGCACTCGGTCTGCCAGAAAGAGTGACCTTATCACATCACATTATCTGCTCCATTATTCATCGGCCACAGTGACCCTAAGGATGGCATTTTTACACAGTCTGTTAGGACGTCTGTCATCACCAGGGTGGTTTCCAAACCTGGCTTCAGGCCACACACATCTATCTCCAACACTAACAGCACACAGTTATTCATTATGTCACCACCTGCTTCCAGGTCTTACACGTACATTCTGTTTACCACAGAGACATGAAATTAGATCTGAAAAGCAGAGATATTTTTACAGTGAGCTATACCGGTGCTGACATTATCTTTTTATGTTGATACAGATAAATTATAGATCTTGAGGAACCATCCACCTTGCCTTCGCCAGCCCTCCTGCCATTCCCTGGGCTTCTAATAAACCTGCCGATGTTAAATAGTGCATGAGCCGTTTGATACAGCCGTGGGGCCTTACATTGGTTTTCCTGCGGCAGCGGGAAAGGTTTAGATAGAGGGAGACTCGCAGGTCTTTGAGCCCTTTCAGCTCCTCTCCTTGCCCTTCACGAGGCAGCTTCCTCAGGGCATACTGGTAACGCTGGCCTGCTTCCTTCATACGTCCCTTCTGAGAAACAGAAAAGAAAGCGGCGTACGTATTGATAACTGGGCCAGGGTTCCTCACAACACACTGGAAAATATTCACTATATCATACCTTGTAAAGCATGTTGCCTTCCTCCATCAGCTTCTGCAGCAGGATGAGGAGGATGTCTGGTTTGGAAGAAGCCATAGCCCACGTGGCGTGACCTGGCAGAGGGGTACAAATACTTATCTTTATAGTATCTGTCTCACCTTGTCTCTTTTACTTTGTGTCTGACATAAATCATGTACCTGATCGATCATGTGGAGCCGTTCTGTAGCCTTTCGGTTGATGAAGGAGAGCCACCGAGGATCGACAGGGAGAGGAGAGGGGAAGAGGGAGTTAGAGAAGTGGATGTAAAACTGCAGGTGCTGCAGAATAAAGTGCCTGTTTTACTGTTGTGGCAGTAAAACAGGCATATATCTATGGAGCCATATGAGTTTTCATTGATTGGTTTGTGTCGACTACAAATGTGAATACACTCTGAGTAATGGGCTTAGGGAGAGAAGTGTTGATTCAACTTTATGCTCATTTTAGTGGTTATGCTACAATTTGCACAACGGTTTAACTGTGTCGTAGGATATTAAATAGTTTTGAATAAACAATTCATAGATGTGGGTTTCACTGCAGGGTTGTGTTCATACCCATCTTGGATCCTTTCTTAAGCAGTGAGGCCACCAGCGCCGGGTTCTGGCAGCCGGTCGCCCGGTCTGATCCTCTGGCACTGTTGTTGTCTGGTCTCTCCAGAACCGCTCCATGGTCCACCAGGCAGTGCACCTGACCGTACAGGGAATAACAACAACATAAATTAAGTAGTAGTTAGAAATTTCAGTCTTTTGATTGATGGCAGGCTGTACGCTTCACTACATTAACAGACTTCACTGACAAAGCTGTCTCACCAAACCTGTTTCCAGATAGTTTTGCTTCCTCTCCTGCTGATTTATAGAATAAATCAGAGTTTTTTGACTTTGTATGAGCTGTCATTAAAATTTGATGTCCTGTGCTGCAGGGAAATGATGATTATTATCTTTTTTTTTGTAATTTTGAGCTGTTTATTTAGCACAACATAGCCTAAAGGAATAGTAAACCCCCTGCAAAAGTACAGTTTGGAAGATAGATGATGACATAAAGTAACAAGCTCATACAACTAAGATATCTATCTCCAAAAGCCAGAATTAATGGAGGCTGCTATTTCATATGAGCCCCTATGATGTCAGAGCATTTCAACCAATCAGAAAGATCCCTCAGTTTTTCTGACTGGTTGAAATACTCTGACATCCCATAGGCCCACTGCGAGTTAAACCGGGGTCCCCAACTTTTTTTGCACCACAGACCAGTTTAATGTCGGCATTATTTTCACGGACCGGCCTTCAAGGTGTGGCAGATAAACACAGCGAAAATAAAATAACACAACCGGCATAGAAAAAAAATGTTTCCCCTTTGCAGAGAAATGCACCAAAGACGTTTGTTTTTTACTCATTTTCGCTAATTTGTGGACTCGTTTTTTGGGTAACGTATCTGATGATGATGTGACCGAGACAAGTTTATTGACGTGTCAAGAGGCACAGACAAAAGTTAAGTTGGTAAGAATCTGGTCGTTTTTCAAAATAAAACAGCTTTCAGACTCTAATAATCAATACAATGGAAATTAAATAAAGTATTTATTCTTTCTGTGCGGCCTGGTAACAAATGTCTCACAGGCTGGTACCAGGCCCCGGCCCGGTGTTTGGGGACCACTGAGTTAGACTGCATCATGGCAGCCCAGTACTAAGATTAACACTCATAACTTTTTCCTAAATGGTCAAATATGCCTAAAATGTTTTTGTTATGGGCTCTCAATAATTACAGGTTACAGGTATGTAAGTTCCATAAAATATGCATTGTGAATGTATTGCAAATGAGCTTTTTATAATTATGTTTTGCAACCTATTGTCACAATTCACTTGTCCAATGGCAAGGAAGTGCATCCCAGCCACAGGTATGTAAGTGTTTTAAATAAAGACCTCTATCATCGTATCCATTATCACTGTGATAGCTTAACAGCATAAAACCTACTATTTCTGCATCCCCGTTGAGGGCAGCGAGGTCAAGCGGAGTCCGTCCCTGTCTGTCCGGTTGGTTCAGGTCTGCTCCTGCCTCCACCAGAAGCTGCACCACACCTTTCTGGCCCTTCATACAGGCCCAGCTAAGTGCAGTCAGCCCCTCATGATCAGCAGTGGACAGAGAGGCACCTGGGACCACAAACAATACCAATATTGTACATGTACATTCATCAAACATATGTGGACAACACTGTGGAAGGTGGGGGTACTCTCACCCTTTGATAGCAGCAGTTCAATCGTGCTCATGTGGCCCTCGGAGGCAGACAGCATCAGCGCAGTGCGACCCTGCTTGTCGCTGACGTTCATATCTGCGCCATGCTTCAACAACAACTCTACCACCTGGGAAAGGGAAGGAAATTATTCCCCCAAAAATATAACTAAGATGAAGAAGATCGGTTCCAGCGAGCAGACTCCTTCCTCCTCACCTGTGTGTGTCCATGTTTGCTGGCGCTCAGCAGCGGGAGTATTCCTCGGCGGTTCGGTAATTCCAGCGCTGCCCCTCGCTCCAGGAGGAACACACACATCTCCATCCTCCCTCTTCCTGCTGCTGCGCTCAGCACTGACAGAGGGTCGGCATAAAGATGAGACGACGAGGCGGAGAAGAATATGTAATTGACACATTTAGGAGAGAAGTAGAAGCAGGCGTGAGAAACCGAAAGAAAAAACAGGGCTGGCTATTTTCATAATCTCTTTGATTCTAACATGGAGCTTGTACCTCATCATAATATATCTTTGGTTTATCTGTTGAACTGTAACATTTTGTTGAGGCGAAGTTTTAACATTTTCTGTTGACTAGAGGCACTAGACATCTAAATTTCTCAAAGACACCTGCAGTGTATTTTTTTTTAATATATTCCTTCTCCTCAGCAACAAAATCAAAATAAGAAAACAACATACTGTTACACACTGGATAACTTGCAGCCTCCTTAGCCAGCCAGTGTTATTTTGACAAACGATGGGCACTGGTCCTTTTTTTAGTATGCGAGTCCTTCAGCTAATTGAGCAGCTGGGGACTGAGGCAAGGTATTGATGCTATTCTCTAACCTCCAAGTACCCTTGATAAATGACATCATGTTTCACGTGTCCTCACGCTTCAGTGGACAAATCGATTGTATAATACTGCCTTTAAAGAGGAGCTACTGTCATATGAGGCAAAGACAAAAAAAAAAAAAACACTGTGCAATTGTTTTTGTTTACCCTGAATTTGTGCAGCTGTGCAAATTAGTAGCAGGGTTATTGCAGCAGCTGCTTTAAATACAAAAACTGAACAAGGGATAGTCTTGTTATTATAATGAGAGTTTAAAACTGGAATTCATTCTATGCAGTTTCTCTAATTAGACTCTATCAGTGCTAATGAAATATAATCAAATGTATTAATAAACATGCAAAGGTAAATATTTTAGAGGGTGTTTTATGCTCCTACTTCTTCTATCTGAGGACTGCAGGGGACAGTGTAATGGAATTATACTGTAATGGTGCTGTAGGCAGAGATACAGGCTTCATCAGACAGGCTTTCAGGAAATGGACCTGCACTATCACATCTGTTATGGAGGTAAAAGTATCACAATTGAATTAAATCTGCTTTTAGATGCTTCAAATGTGAATGGACAAGATATTCTGTGTGATAAATGTGTTGTTCCATTTGGGCCAAAAAACAGAAAACCTCTTACTATTGAATCAACTATGTGATATAAACCAGAACATCCTAAAATTTTAATACCAAAACCAGATAATGGGTCTGTGCTGTGGTACCGATGCTCCATTCAAAGAGCTCACAGTGCATCCGTGAACAGGTAAGTTGGTGTTCTTTGCACAGACCTAGAATGTGCCTGAAATGCAGCCCTAAAGCCCTTGAGCCTGATGCTAGAACCACACTGATGGACAGAAAGAGGTGAGAAAGCTAAATTTATCTGACTGATAGGAGAAATGCACCCGTTTCTCCCCAGAGTGAGTCGTGAGCGTCCATCTGCACTGCCAGCTGTTCATCTTTCAAGTCCAGCAAGCCTTTCACCACCTGCAGGAAAACACAATTTTTACAGTCTTCTATTTGCTGGTTTGTTGTGCAAAAAAACAGACCAAAGCACCCACAGACCTTGACCACAGAAAAATAACAAACAACATCTAATAAATCCTCTGCATCAGCCAAGGACAGTCACCATGCTTTACATAAAGATGAATTTCCAGCAGGGTGCTAAAAATGTTTTTGTCATTAGGACCTTGATGTGATACTTACCTGTGTGTGGCCCACACTGGCTGCTGCTGTGACCGCCTGCTGTGCCGCCTGTGTTTTTCCAGTCACACTCTCACTGCCGTGATGCTGCTGTGGGTCAGTGGGAATCTCTGCTCCCCAGTCCTGGCCCAGCAAGGTGTTAATGATTTCTGCATGGCCCTTCAGCCCAGCATGGACCAGCGCACATTGGCCATTCTTATCAGCATGGCCCACCTGGCAAAGAGGGGTACACAAAAGGACTTACAACACTGACTCTAGCCGGTGCTTGTAATATGCTGGCCTAGATCAGCCCTGTTTATGTCATCTGTCTCCCAGAATAGAGCCTAAAAACTGTGGTGAATGTAAAACCAGAGTGGTTCAGGATATCACTGGTGTAAAGGTGCCGAGAGTGTTTTGTCAGAGATTATGATCTGAGTTATCTGGGGTAATTATGTTGGCTACACCCTCAAAAGCCACAGTTGCCGCTCTTCCTCTCTGAACAGAAGTGACACTGACCTTGGCTCCCTTCTTGCAGAGCAGACTGACGATGTCACCGTGTCCTGCAGCGGCAGCCAGACAGAGGGGCGTCATGCCGCTGTCGGTGGTCCCATCTATAGGAGCGCCCATTTCAAGCAGCAGAGCGACCATCTCCCCGTGGCCCAGGTGGGCGTGGACGGCCAGGATGGGCGCATGTCCTATCACCTCTGTGCACCACGTCACGCTAGCTCCACCGAGCATCAACAGACGACTTACCTGCAGAAATACAAAGCATTATTCTGTATAAACGAATATCTATTTAGTTATAATAGCATTTTCTAATGTGGAGCACTGCTATGTCACCTTGATGTTAGGTGTATATAGGTTCCTCAGGGAGGCCAGTGCAGCGGACAGACTGTCTGTGCTGCAGTTTACCCACATGGCCTGAAGAACGCTGGAGGACACACCTGTCTTCTTGCTCAGACCCTGTGAATGTGTGAGAGAGAGACATACAGAGAGAGATTACGCTTACTCAGACCTACAGATTTTGAATTGTGTCCCAGGAGAAAAGCAGTATGTACAGAGTGCGCGCCGTGCATGCAAACAGCACAATATTAACCGTGGGCGTTATGTATATGAGTAGTGCTAATGTGTGTGTGGGTGATGGGAGGGACCAGCTTTCACTCTGACTTGTTGTTTCTGTGCAGAAGGACACAATAAAGTGTAGGTTCTTGTTTATGTGCAGGAGGTTCAGAATGGTTTAGGCACCATCACTAAACCAATATAATAAGTTATATACATCACAGTTCCTGTTACCTTGAATATGTGAGCCTTCAGGATGTGGTGTCCCAGCTCCATAGTTTGCTGCCGGTTCAGCTTCCCCTCCTGTCTGGAGAACATGAACGCCAGGAGAGCGTGGCCACTCCTGTAGACATACAAACAGTAGTTTTCTTTCTTTTAAATCACAAAAGTCAAGCATCAACAAAAGTTCTAATCCTACAAAAGTCCTTTTTCATTAAATTTGTAGACACTTTTTCTTATGTCTCACTCGATATTGAGTACACAATGTTAAGAAACTTCTGCTGTAAGACATTTGACTTTCAGTCTCACCTTGGGTCACAGAGGAAATCAGTGCTTTCTCCATCAGCTCTCCAAACCAACCACTCCCTGAAGGAAGGATGACACAGCATCCGTGTGCCATCCCTGCGTCTCATCTACAAAAACACATGGAAATAAATGTGATGAGAGGATTGTCTCCTATTGTCCATCCAGATGTTAGGTCCTCCAGATAAAAAAATAACCTCTAAATTCTTCGATGTGAAAGCAATTTATTCACTTCAATGCGCAACTAACACAACATTCAAACCAAACAAAAACGTGAATCATTACAGACCCTTTCATACAGTTATATCAAGGATCTTACCATGAATCCAGCCAGACTGTCTAATCTCTGCTGGAAGTCCTTCCACTCCATCTCCCCCCTCACACTGCCTGCATTCAGTGCTCTGAACATTTGTTCGTCAGTCAGTGGGTGCAGAGATGCCAGTGCCACATTTAGCACCGGAAGTACCCGCTCAAAGGCCTCTTTCTCCGGAAAGCTCACACGACACATCAGCAGGTACACCTAACAGGAAGCACTGGTTGTTAATGATGGTGTCAGGGTGAAAACAGATTGAGTGGTACCAAAAAATTAAAACCTTAAACTTTACATTAAACTAACAATTAATACTTTCAATTTGTTAACTTAAGCTCATGATTGTGTTCACAGACCTAAAGCCTGTCAGTGCGTATAGGAAAGAGTGGAAGCAGTTGATATGTCAGAAGCTGTCAGGTTATCAGACCATTAATAACTTTGTTGGAAGCTTACAACATCCTGATACAAGCAAAAGTGTAGTCCATGTGAAGAAATGGACGAAGTAACCGGGAATCAAAAATGACACCAATGTGAAGCACAAAAAAAGTGCAATACTACCAATGGCCACTAGAGACCGGCTCCAAAAAAGCTCCTATGACTTCTATTAAAAAAAATCATAATTTCAGATCATGAAATACTCCACAAGTCATTCTGATGTCATTAGTTGAAGTTAGTTCTTCTTATCAGTGACATGATGGTCCATCTAGGTAAAAAAAAACACCATTAAGTGATTAAGTGGGGGCGTAGTTAGCTTGATTAACAGCTCTGGTCTGCAATAGGACCAGACCTAAAGTCAAGTTTCATACACATTGGGCAGTGACCTCAGGTTCATGGGTCAGACCTGCCTCCTCTCTCCTCTCTTCATATCCAAATATGGTCACTTCTGGCTCCAAACAACCAAGTTCAAATACCAAACTCTTGGCTTCAAAATGTGAGTCTACAAACCAGTGGCTGGCATCGCATTAGCTTTGTCCATTCTATATACAGTCTGTGAGTATAGGTCACAGCAACAGCAGCAAAAAACAACAGCAAAGTTTAGTGTACAGTATACACATCCTGTTCAAAGTCACAGGTAAGAGCACTGTACACATTTCAGCATGAATCTAATTTTATTAAATGATCTATATTGCACAGCTACGTGTTCTTGCATTAAACTTAAGTGTCATTTTCTAAGCCCACTTATCTTCAATGCACTTTTATGTTTGCTTTTCCACATTCATTATCGAATAATTAAATCATCAAATTTCTATGCCTTTGTGTGTATAACAACACCTGCTCATCTGTTGTCCTAATTTACACTGAGGATTATGCAACATTAAAATGCGTCTGCCATTTACTTTAGTTGCTGGGGAATATTTTTGGCACTTTGTATGCAAGTTTTTGATGTTGTCATTTTTATCTTTCATTCATCTGAATAGGCATGTGGGTACACTTTTTCTCTTTTATGTGAAAAAGATGCCTGAACAATATTTGGGTGGAATTTATGGATACAGATTTCTTCAGCCTCAGGCAAGATGCCATTTCACGACAGACAGCGCACCAGGATGACTGGCAAGTGTTTACAGCCAGACTGTCAACTTTTCATTGTTGATTCATTACTTTTATTAAATAAATAATCCATTACTTTTAACTTATGCTATTAGTTTAGCCATTTTTTTAAGCTGTCGATCCAGTATCTGATTATTTAGCTATTTCATCACTTGAGCGTTAGATCTTTTTTTTTTTTACCATTAAAATCTATTGTTTCTAGATTATTTTGAGCAATTTCTTTTGACCTCTTAGCCGTGACTTTTAGCTAACTGATTAAAATGATGTGCTTTCCTCCTACCTGGCTTTCCTGCCTCTCATTTACGTCATGTGGTGTTGATGTGTTCATCGAATTATA
Source organism: Pseudochromis fuscus (assembly GCA_900323345.1). Lineage (NCBI taxonomy): Eukaryota > Metazoa > Chordata > Actinopteri > Pseudochromidae > Pseudochromis > Pseudochromis fuscus. The sequence goes on from OOFC01000132.1 coordinate 52,651, forward strand.
CTTTCAATCTATTCAAATTAGCACAGCTTCCTGGTACCTCTGGCAGCTGCACCAGTATCTCTGGGCTACTGATTGCTTGTTGGAAATCAATGCTATACATGTCTGACCTCTGAAAGGGAGACGGGCACAACCAGGTAGTTCCCTCCTTTCAAAGCCAGGTGGCCCTTGTGGAACAGATCCAGGGTCAGCTGAAGGTAGAGGATGGAGCCGTGGCTGCGCGTTGACAGATGGCTGCTGAACTTGCTGAGGAGCAGAGGATCGGGGGCAGAGCCTGTTGGCGTGGTGACATTAGCGGCAACTTGGGTGCTGCTGCTGACCCGGTGGTGGATGTAGTCGCTCAGGTCAGCTCCCAGATCACTGCTGTCTGGCAGGATGTCCAGAGAAATGCCAGAGAAAGGAAGAAGGGTAGTGATTTCCTGCAGTAGAAGAAAACAGCAGAATTATTGGTGGAACTAATACCACACACAATGGGACAAGCTTCTGAATATTTTAAGAACTGTAGGTTGCGTGTCTTTTGTGCGTTAGCTGAGGACAAATTAAAAGCACCGAAATCAGGACCCATTCCCTCAGATGCTGTTGCCTCTGACTCACGCAGAGCCATGGGATACAGTACAGTAAATAGTGTGACAATGACTCAAGCTCCAACATTGCTCACAGGCATCTCTCAGATTCACATTTCATCTCCTCTCTTGCCATCCTCAACTGCTCAACACCGGCCAAAACCAGCTATGACTGATTTAAAAAAGAAGAAGAGGAAAAAAAAAGGTCCATGTTATTGCAGCTCAGTTCCTCATTAACGAAGACTGACATTTTGGTTCAACGACAAGCAATTGACTTGTGGTCACGGACAGTGCTCCACTTAACCCTTTCACATCACTTCACTGTGAAATACCCAGCTTGTTGAAATGGCTGTTAAAAAGAGAGAGAGGATGATGGTCCAATCACAAAGTGAGGATGCTGTGAGAGTGGGATAAAAGCTACACTTACCATCCTTAACTTTTGATATTTAGTGCCTGCTGACTTCAGATGCATCATGAAGAAAATGACCCCAAATGTGTTTTTGTGTATTCCCAAACACTAATCCAATTATGTAACCGGCTGGCTGGCTGTCAAGCTCCAGACTCCCAGCAGACTCCCAGTAGTATTACCATCCATTCAGGGCGTAATCCATGCAGCATTTGGAGGCTTGGCTTTGGCGTTGGACAGATGCGTCCGCTGTTTGCTGGGATTACCAACCGGATTGAGAAAAGACATGAGACTAGAGGGAGTAACAGTGCCAAACGCTGCGCTGACTATACCGTGGCAGTAAAAGCACAACGTCAAACTACACAGTGTGTACAGAGGGGCTAACACAAAAGAAGAAGCTTTTGGTATTACTGCCGTGAATAATGTGAGGCAAGGTGAAACTTTGGTTCGCTCAAAGGGCAGACTTTGCCTACCTTTGGTAAGTCCTAGCTATCTGTCTACAGACAGTAGCTGTATTTGCCTCCTTGGCTCCTACATCCAGTTAAATTCAGAAAGGCACTGCAAGGTGCTACATGGTCAACAGGAACGGTGTCAAAAAGACAATCTACACACAGAACTGAGTGTATATCCTTGTACAATAGAGAGGAATGGAATTAGTTGTAGCAGTTATAGCATTTAAAATTTACATTTATATAATTCAAAAGCAACATCTTTTTCCAAGAATAGCATCCTTGTTACTTGTAGTGTTAATTCACAGAGAGATCTGGGAATTAGCCAAATTATCTGGAACATTTTGTCTCATCCGACGTCCATCCATATTCTCTGACCTGCTCATTCTCTCTTTCATTGAAGAGAACTGAAACTTATAGTATACCCAGAGATTGTTTATAAAACCAGTCATAACACCCATTAGTTTGTGTAGTAGCATTTTAAAGCAAGGAGTTTGGCATTTGGAGCCACAACTGACCATATTTGGAAATGAGGACTGAGCTGAGGAGCAGCAGTGAGGGGTGGGTCTAATAGAGTATCAATGAGACCAGGCCTGTCAATCAAACCAGCTATGCAAACAAATATATATCTGTCTTTGAGGCTGGATATTAACTCAATAATACCATTATCTTCAGACGGAACACTAGGACACCAATAAGAAGCTAATGACATCACAGTGTATTTAATGTGTGGTGCTGACGTTTTTTTTTTTAATGGGAATTTATTTGAGCCAGCATCGAGTGGACGTCAGTGGTATTTCACTTCATAGCACTGGGTGACATACCCAGTGTCATATCCAGCGATATACCCATTTACATGTAAATAAAGCTGGCGTCACATGTTGGTTAGTGGCCAACTGTGGTACTGCACCGAAAAGCACCTTCTGCCTTCAAAATGAAATCCTCCATAAACCACAGTTACAAAAAAGCTGTGTGTAAAATTTTTCACACACATGGCTGCTGCTAAAAACAGATACCAGGAGATGCCAGTAAATGTAAGCTGCATGATTTGAACCGTAGTATGAAATCAAAGCACTTACAGAAAAATAACCCTTTTTTTTCCATGTAATATTTTACTGACATGAGGATCAAAGCTAAAATTCAATCAATCTGGGAAAATAAGTAACTTGTAATGTGAGTGAACCAACCCTTTAACAAGGTGTAAGGCTGTGATGTAAATAATCTCACTCACCACCAGGCCTGTCCTTACTGTGACCACCAACTTAAGCCAGAGAGGAAATTTGGAGATTATTTTGGTGATGAAGGTTGCAATGGTGTCCCCATAGTCTGGTTTGTGGAATTCTGCCTCATTGAGACTGTCAACCAGTATGATGTAATCTTCTTCAGGTAGCCTCCGCTCTGAATGTACACAAAAGTCAAGAGAGAGCAAAGAGAGGCTGAAGCAGCAGTAAAACACTGCATATATTTCATTAGCCTTGCAAAGTGCACATAATGAGGAATCAATGAAAGATGTCTGATGGTTTTTATCCTAAGCCTTTTATGGATAAAACTGGCACATCTTTGTTTTTCCAGCCTGGGATATGTTGAGAAAAGCACCAACTGCTGATATTGATTATATTCTGTTGAAAGGGGCCAAAGGCCATTGTTGTTTATTAGCTTGAAACAGTACATATCCATCATGTCTCACATCATCTAAGCTGTCAAAGCATGTCTGTGAGCCTACGTGGACTCGTACATTCACACTCACTCACATAAGGGCTCTCCATTTTTTTCTAACCTGCTTAATAGAGATGGAGTAGACAAAACACTCCTCTACTCAGACTGTGGAGGGCCTGGTCATAAAAACACATCGATCTAGCCGACTGACTGAATCATGAGACACTGAGCTGGTTAATACACCCATAATATTCAAAACCTCTCCCAAGTATTTTGTAACCTTGAAATCCTGTGGGATGCTGATGATTCAGGGCAAAAAACACTCATCCACTTCCCAGTGTGAGTGATCAAACATCTGTTTCATACTCTACTGTGTTTCAAATCATTGACCTTAACTAAGGGAAATAATCTATGAGACCATCATGGAGTCATTAATGGGTTATTTCACACAGGAGATAGCAGCAGGCTACCTAATTGCAGGGTGATGGAAGCAGACAGTTTTCCACCTTAAACCGGAAACTATTTTAAACTTTAAAAAGCTCTTTAAATTTAATACCACATTTGTCTTAAAGTGTGTGTGTGAGTAGACTTCATTACCCTTGCGCAAGCTGGCTATGGGCTCAAGGACACCCTTTCGGAAGGCAGCGATGGGGTCTTGCACACAGGATCGCAAGCTGAGTGTGTTTTGTAGGTGAGGTTCTTGTACCAGCAGCTCCCTGTACGGGGCGAGCTGCGGCGCTCTGGCCAGCAGGGCGGCGACACTGTGCACGAACTCCGGTACCAGGCAGGTGTAGGTGTTATCAGCCTGGCAGAAGTGGTAGGCTACCACCTAGCAAAAGAAAGAGGCAAGGAAAGAATAGAGAGATGTAATGCAAATTTGCAATGTGTATTTGTTTATTTCATAAAAAATATAGTTATTTCATAAATTCAGTTTAACTGTTGACGCTGCAAATATTGGATATATAGTGGAAAACTGAGAGGTTGGAATTGTGCAAAAATAAAACTAAAAACTGCCTTAATGGGGCCTTAGGGCCTTAATGTGTGATTCACCACAGCAGGTGGAACAACCAATGAATATAAAGTTGCTCTGAATCATAGACTGTACATTGAATGGATGAACCTAACGTGATGAGTGTGACATTTGAACATAGCCATGTTGGTTGTCTGGAGCCAGAAGTGACAGTATTTGCATATGAGGGGAGGAGTGAGGAGGCGGGCAGGTCTGACCACTGAAGCTGACGTCACTACCCAGTGTGTATGAGACTTGAATTCAGCGCTGGTCTTATTGGAGACCAGACCTCTCAATCAAACTATCCACGCCCCTAAATCTTCCTCTTTTTGAAGCCTAATATCTACTTAATGATGAAATGATTTTCAGATGGACCACCAGATCACTGAGAAGAAGACTTGACTCTAGCTTATAACATCAGAATGGCTTTTGGAAAAAAAATGAATATTGCATGATTGAAAATGACCTTTCTGGAATTGAAGTCAAGAGCTAGAGTTGAACTTCTGCATTGGTCTAATTTTTGAACCCTGCTTGCTTCATGCATTTCTATATACAGTCTATGGTCTGAAGTGTCAATGAAAAAATAAAAACCAACAGGAAAAACAAAACAAAACAAAAAGAATAACTGAGGATAAACTTTGCTGAATATCTGAATGTTAACCATACAACTTATTTTTTGATTAAAGCCTGTTTATTTACATTTTGGCAGACTGGAGTCATAAAAAGTCATGTTGCTGTTCCTCTTACCACTATGCAGATAACAACTACCCTCTGAGATTTGAAGTTACAAAGACTGCTTTTTCTGTGATTCCAAAACTAATTTATGGATGTTTATCTTTCACGCATTTTCATGTCACCACTGAATAGATCGAAGTGAGCTGACTGCAGCACTGTGTGCATGTTTTTCACTTTGACTGAGCTATGAGCAGAAGTGGTGGCATGCTGGGTAAAATATGTTAAAATTGGGTGACCTATAAGTTGGGGGAGGGGGAACAATATTACTGGACAAATTCATGACAAAAGTTATAAACACACATAAAAAAAAAGAGGCAGCAGAATCATAACATAGCTTTCACTAATAAAACTCAGTGAGAGATTACTGCAGGATGCAACTAACACACAATGGATACAGTAAATGGAAGCTGGTTTTATTTAGGCTGCAAGCTTAAAAAAGTCTGAGAAATGAGACTTGCCACTACAATCAATGAAGAATTAATGAGTTAAATGGCAGCTGCTACACTGGAAGATTTTGAGCTGTTATCTGTAAACTGTAAGGGAATTTTTGCAGAAAGCTATGCACCTTGAACTGTATCTACTTCACAGAGCTCAGCCTTGGCCACGAGTGGTCCACATATAACATTATCAATGATGTTACTTTTGCGCAAACATCCTCACCATCACCAGTAGTCTGACTTGTTCCCATGGAAACTCTTATTGAGGCCAAGTTAGTAAATTTAGAAGCTTCCATGTCATCTATGTGATGCAGTCAGCGGCATGTTCTACATGTGCTCGAAAACACAAGAACACTCTGACATTAAAATCTTGTGATACGAATGTGACGCCTCATAGCTCTTTAAAAAAAGAGGGGACCCCGCTGATGTGTGTTTATCTCTTTGAAGTGATCCCTCTTCAGTCTTTTGTGAAGGCTTGTAACAGTCACAGCTCCCTGCAGTACTGTTTGTGATGCTGTATTTTATTACCATACTTACAAATCTGGTGTGAGAAATGCAGGAACAAAAAAGCAGGGATTTCAAAACACAAATAAAATGATGGATCCAAAGGCATTTCTACGATTTCAATGTAACATCCTCCTTTTGTGTGTTGTAAGTGCAGATGAATCAGTGGTCTGCACAGCAACAGGGTAAATAACGCTACAGAAGTGTGTTGTGTATAATATGTGTATGTAATGTATCTTTGTTCAACCAAATAAGGATTTTATTTTATTTTTCACTTTAGTTCTTGAGAGTTGAACAGTTTCCAAAGTGAGAACATTATGGGCAATATATTAAAGGGCTGTTTAGTGGACAGGATGTATATCTGGCTGTAGAATAAAATACGGTTTGTGTTAAGTAAATAGTCATGTATAACTGTGATGGTTAAAGGAACAGTTTGACAATTTTGTAAATGTGTTTATTTGCTTACATGCAGGGATCTGATCATGACCTCTGCCAAGGAGGTTATGGTTTTGTAACATAAATAAAACACAATAAAAGAAAACTGAATACATACCGATTACCATATTTTCCAGACTATAAGCCCCTACGTCTTTCCTGACGCTTTGAACCCTGTGGCTTAAACACACTGGTGTGGCTCACGTATCGGCGGCACGAAGCTCGTTGGCTTTTTACAAGCTAGCAAGCTCCGTGCTGCCGATACATTTAGCCTCGTCACATCAGACCCGGTCAGAGTGGACCACATGAAACTGTTTGAATAAATTCAATAGCGGCTTATAGACAGGTGCGGCTTATAGACGGGTGCGGCTTATAGACGGGTGCGCTCAATAGTACGGAAAATACGGTAATTTTTTTTTTAGAGATAGGGGATTACCCAAGGAACAAATTGTTACATTTTGGGCAAGATCTGAGGACAGGATCCCGTCTGAAAAAAACATCCTGATAGAGTGGATGAACGTCACCCATTGGTTCATTGACAAGAGTATGGCATTTGATTGTGGTCGTGTTGCTTGTTTGGAGTCAGGTGTGACCGTATTTGGATATGAAGGGAGGAGTGAAGAGGTGGTCTGACCCTTGAACCCAAGGACACTGTTCAATGTATGAGACTGGAGTTCAAGTCTCGTCTCATGGAAGACCACGCCTCTCAATAAATTTAACTGCAGCCTTAAATTTTCCTCTTTTTGAAGCTTAATATCTACTTAATGATGAAATGATTTTCAGATGGACCAGTTCACTGAGAAGAAGAGTTGATTTTAGCTAATGACACCAGAATGACTTGTAGAAAATTTTATTGACTGAATATTGAGTGAAAATGCCCAAGTCAATCAGAGTCAGAGTTTTTTAAGGACAGCATCTAGTTCACCACCAGGAGTATTGCACCTTTTCTATATTTCTATATATAGTCTGTGATTAAATATGAAGTTACTGGTAGCATGGACCACAGACTGAAACCACAGTAAAACAGTTAGCCTGACTCTGTACAATGGTAACAAACTCCCTGCCTACCAACACCTTGTTTATTTAATCTGAACAAAAATCACAGTCAAAAAATACCAATTGTTGAGGCTCTTTGTGTTGAAATTAACTAACTAACTGACCTGAGCCAAGAAAACATAACCTCCATATAATAATGTAATTGTAATTTTTACTCTTTGAACCAACTAAAGACTTACGATATAAAACGAGATAGTGTTCCCCTCGTCTTTTCTCGTATGGTACCTTTGCTTCTGCCTCATAATGAAGATGTAAGAGCGGTGTTACACTGTCAAAGGGGATTTGTAACTCAGGGTCCTCACAAGTATAAATACTAATGTGAGTGTGCATGTGTGTTTTGAGTTACCTTGGCAGCCAGGCATCTGACAGCCTCTTTCTTCTGTGCTGTACTATCGCTTGTTCCTGCAACAGCACTCTGGTTGGGCTGGGAATCGGCTGGCTGTTTGGAGGCTGATTTTCCCTGCCTATCCCCACCTGAACAGAGCACAGAGCAACAACAAACACGGGCAAAGCTGCCGTTTACACTCGTTAGATGAAATCTCAGGTGTGAGCTCAGGAATGTCAGAAGTGGAGTCTATAAAGCACAATTAAAATGCAGCAATTAATTAATGCATCTGTAAGCAAGACTGGAAACTACAGCATGAAGTGAAACCACTTTGGGTGGAGTGTTTGTTTCAAGGGCTGCAGAATGACCTCCAGTCTGGATTCCTCACACCTCGTGCTATACCATCTGTTCGATTTAAATTAAAATGACACCATACAGTACAGATATCAATAAATAATTCACTGGTGCTGAAAAATATATGCCTCTCTGCTTTTATCTGTACTACTTTGCCCTCATCCTGCAATTTCAACAATATGTCATATTACACTGCCTGGTAAAAGCAGGTGATATTGGACATTGGAATATGTGGATGCTCTTATTTTTAAAAACACCAGGTGTGTCATATTTTATTCAAAAACAAAAATCACCAGCCCATCACTGCATGCAACCTGCAGAGAGGATATTTTTTTCTTTTTTTCAGACAAAAGAACAGTTTCAGTGCCACTCATGAAAAGAAAAAAAAACCCAACAATCTCACTCCCCTCATACAACTGCAATCAGCAGAGAAACCTCAGGGGAGAACTTGAAAGAAGAGTGCGTGACCCAGTTACTAACTCCATCCCAAAAAGTGATATTCCCTCCAATATCTTACAAGAATCTGACATTACCAGAGGATACTGGAGAATGTATGAATCCAACTTATAGCTTTCTACTGTGCTCTTACACTAATGCTTGGAGCTAAACACAGAAACATATTACACAGCAGTGAATAAAGGGTCTTACATTTAGGGGAGGAATTGGGACTGTGAGGGATGTTGGGACCTCCCTGTGGCGTGCGCATGCCATGACAGCTGAGCGTCACCAGTCGCCAGATGATAGCAGTCTTGCCGGATCCTGCGTTGCCCACGATGACAGCGCCGCGCCCCTCGCAGCTGCTCGTTTTTCTGAGAACCTCCTCCAGACGCGTGAAGAGCCAATCCCGGCCAACAAAGGCTGTTTCTGCGGTGATGCCGGGGACTTCAAATAGCAGCGGTTTTAGCATGATGTCCGCCTGTTTGAACGGCACCAACCTCCCTGCACAGAGAGAAAGGAAAGAGTTAAAACTGTATAAGAATGAATGACTTTATGTATTTTTAAACAGTGACACTGGGGAAGGGCATACATATTCCACACACAGATCTGCACCAAGCTATATTTACACACTGATTTTTACCCCAAGGTTAAGACACAAAATATACCTTTGGAGTCATCACTTGTGCGTCCAGCTGTGTTGTGTTTGCGGACGGAGCTCCTGTGCCCAGCAGCCCTTTGGTTGTCCAGATAACTCAAATCCTCCAGTCGAGTTGAGCTTGTTGCTGCAAAGAGAAAATGGGTGGGTAACGAATTCAGAGCGTGAGAGAGATGCAGGAAAATGTGCAAAGATACACGTGCATACTGCAGATACTCCAGTCAATTATTGTATCCATGGCGACGTGAGACATAAACAGTTTTTGTTCTTAATGATAAATGCTCAGTGACCTTGAGGAGGCAAGAGAGAGGGAACGAAAACAACTCCTCTCACATCCTGTAATCTCAAGCTGACATGAGTCTGAAATGACCAAATGTTTCGAACTGTCTCACACGTCAGGACACCAAATTTGTGATAATCACTGGAAACACATCGCCGGCTGTAATGCAAAAATGTATCAGCTGTCATTAGCAGGATTACACACTTTCCTCTATTGACCAAATCAGCCACAATAAAGACAAGTATAATAAAGAACATGTTGTACCGAATGGTAAAAAAACTAAAAAGATGGAGTTCTTTACTCCCACGTTGGCCTATCCACCCACCCACTCACGCTACAGAGTTTACAGGTCAGTCAGGCTTACTTTCTGCAGTTTTCAAGACATTTAGCTGAGTATTTAGTCAAAGTTATTGTGGAAAAAAAGGCAATAATGCTTCATGCTTTTTGCTGGTTCTTAAATTTTGTCTTTGCAGAAAACATCAGTTTCTTACTGTTGTCATAGCACATCATTATGCAGCAAAACACAGAGAAACGAGAAATAAAAGATCCAGTACGGTGCAACAGCACAATCTGCTGAAAAAGTCCTGTCATCAATGCTGTCTCCTATTAAATATCACAATTGTGGACATAACATGTTGTCGATAACCTTTTAGAAACATCCAACCAGCAGATCAGCACGAGAGTCTAGAGACGCTGAGCACAAACTGTACGGAAGAGTTATTGGTCACTGGAATAATTCCTCTTGTTCAGTGAGTGAAGAAAAAAGTGATCATGTCCTGTCCTTCATAATACAGAAAATTAACACTTGTGTTATTCAGTAATTTTTTCTTAATTCATAAAACACACTGAATACAGAGTACAGCCTGGTAATTCTGTGGTTAGCTTCTGGCCTGGCCTGTCTTTGGAGCAGATGGTGACAAAAAAAAAAGTAAAGAACCTCTGTTCTAGTCAAATCTCAGGCTGTTCCTACTTCTCTTTCTCTCTGTTAAGGAAGGGGAATCTAATCCAAGTGGTTAATGAATCCAGGCATGGCAGAGAACCAGCTAACTAGATTACAGTCACTGCACCCAGAAGTGTCTCTGCTTATTGGGACCTCTTGGGTTGTAATGATATTGGTTTTTCTGAATATTCATTAAGCGTGGAAGGATGCATCTCCATTTATGTGACAGAACAGTAAATAGCATTAGTATTAAAATATGCACTACCATCAAGCTGCAGGGAATAATGAATCCATTGTCATTTGCTTTCAATGAGCAGCATAAGGGTCCATGCCATTCATTCATTAGCACTGGTCTTTGTCACTGGTATAATATATAAAAAATCCTCCAGAAAATCTGGCATTACTGCTGCCTCTAATCCCTTCAGAGTGGGATGAAAAAAGGCCTGAGTCACGTTGCACTATAAAATACTATAGATAGACCAATCTGCCTGGCAGTGGACAGGAAAGTGACTTCACATTGCTATAATCATGCACTGCACATGTTACATGGCATCACTGGTAATCTCAGAGCATCCCATATGTGAGGTGTTAGGGGCTGAAAGCTTTAAAGCAGAATATTCACAAGCTGACCAGCAACGTCCTTCAACAACAAATCAATTTCAGTCAGACGCGATCACCACAACACAAAATCTGTTTGTACTCTCCTAATGTTTCACATCACTACATGGTGTAATACTGGAGCCCCTCGTCTTTATTTGGAACAGTGAGAAAGACACAGTGAACTTCTGAAAACACTCCAGTACATACAGTTCACACTTTGGCTAATCAGATCATGTTCTGATACATCTACCATCGCTGCATGTGTCCATCACCCTGCAGCAGAGGGAGAGAGCGTGGTTGAAAGCTACCGAGGCTTGTAAATATTATAATTTACAGGGCTGTTAAGAGCACATGTAGCCTGCTCTGTGGAGTACCCAGTGGACAATGAGGGGCTTCCCAATGCAAGACAAATCAATTACAGTGTTAACACCGCAATTATGATAAAAGAAAATACGTTGGGGATGAGAAAATGATATACTGCGGAACACTGAAAACATGAAATCCCTTCCAACAGGTAAAAGCAGGCTTTCAGAACAAAGGACGTGTATTAAATTACCATAATTGTCAAGGAAGAACAGGAGTGGAGGATTGAGGATTGAAAGAACATCCACAGTGAGAGGACGGAGCACAGTGTGCAGCAAAACAGTGTGAAGGAGGTGTGGAGTGGGATGAGAAAGATTGCCGACTAAAGACAGCCAGGCCAAATGGCTGAGTGGACCAATGAAACAGTGAATGAGTTAAAACATGTTCTCAGCCAGTTCTGACACAGGAACACCAAGACAGCTCATCCCTCCACTGCTGATAGTCCAACCTATCCCACACTCACTGCCCACCTCTGTGTTTCTTGCTGGTGACAGTGCAGCTGATTACCCTACAGCCCCTGCTGATCCTTCATCACTTTAAAGGTCAGCTCTGCAGCCCTGGTCCAAGCCCCCGGCATCCCTGATGGCACCACAACCAAACACCGCAACCAGGCCACTTAAACACTTAAAAGGTGAGAAGCCCATTTAGTGCCCATCAAAAGAATCTTTTAAACTTTAAAAGGAATCGTCCTAAAGAATAAGAAATACCATCGCCTATTTGCCTTCTGGTAAAGAGTTAAATGTAACGACTGATGCCACTTTATCTGTGCATGCAATATAATGGCAGGATCAGAATAGCCACAGATTAAGTGATTAGTCCTAAAATTCTTGCTGTGACTTGGTCGAGGGACATGGCAGACAACGTAATGATGGTACCTGACCACCTGAGTGATGTCACTGGGAAGGAGGTGCCAGAGACTTATTTCTTAAAACAAGAACAGAAACTTCCAAAGCCCATTTTTGGACCCAGCACCCAATGTCAGATTTACAACTCCAGCTAAAACTGGAAACAGATAAAATTAGCTAGCCTGGCTGTGTTCAAAGGTAACATCCAACTTGCAGCATTTTTAAAGCTCACTAATTAAAAGTTATATCTTTCTTTCTCTTTTTCTTTTTCTAATCTGTAGAAAAAACTTTTTTTTTTTGAAGCAGGGTTATGTGCAAACCAACTTCTTGACTGGGACTAGCACATAACCATAGACCGTATATAGAAATGGATGAAGCAACTGTGTCTCAAAAATAAGGCCAATGCAAAAGTGGCCACTAGATGTAAGCTCCAAAAACTCCAATTGACTTCAATTCAAAAAACACAATTTTCAATCATGAAATAGTCAGTACCTTTTTTCCACAGGTCATTCTGATGTCATTAGCTGAAGTCAGTTCTTCTCATCAGTGATCTGGTAGTTCATTGGTAAAAAAAATCATCATAATTAAGTAGATATTAGGCCTCAAAAAGAGGAAGATTAAGGGGTATGGTTAGTTTGATTGACAGCTCGGATCTCCAATGAGACAAGACCTGAACTCAAGTCTTGCACACACTGAGTAGCATCCTCAGGTTCAAGGGTGAGACCCGCCTCCTCACTCCTCTCTTCATATACAAATATGATCACTTCTGGCTACAAACAACCAACATAGTGACGTTCAAATACCAAATTCTTGCTTTCAATAACCAGTCTATGTACATAACACACTGTGTAACAGTAAAAACTCCTGTTTTATAGATTACACAAACAAGATAGACTGTGTTAATTAATGAGGTTCAGAGGGTTGGTGACTGATTTTTATCTTTAGACTCGGACTGAGCGATATATGGAATTCATCCAGTTTTACATCCTGCAGCGAGAACCAGTTCACTGGCATCAGGACATCACTGTAAGCTGCCCAGTCAAACACAACTAGATGACAAGATTTGCAAAGAACAATATCAGGTTTTCTTTCTTTGTAAAGTTTTCAAAACTGTGTTCGAACTAAAAGTGGCGGCTCAACAAACCCGCTCCAACATCACACACAGAAGCACACAGTGGAATGGGAGCAGTGTGTGAGATATAGATTCAAGCTCCCGTCCCAGTTTCAGTGAAAAAGAAGCTAACATTAGCTGACTCTCTTTCCAAGTCCAGTATGACAAGGCAGGGCAGCGGTGAGTGGAAATTAAGGAAGGGATGGCATTTTATATTAGGAGAGACATGGTGCCCATTTACAGAACAGAAAAGTCAGGAATTAAGAAATGACTTCAGAGTATGAACCACTCCATTTCTAATATCTTGTGGAGGTGGCATTGCCCTGTTCATATGCTATTTGTTTGTGTTGCTCAGCTGCTTCTAGTGGTTTTTACAATGTGTAAAGATAAATATTATGTAACAATATGTGAAAGGATGAGGATAGGTAGACTTGCTAGGGGTGCATTTCTTTTGTTGGTCCTGCATATCCCTCTAGTTACTGGGGAAAGATTTATAGTTTTAATAAATAAACCTAGTTTTGAACCATATTTAATTTATATTCAGAGAAGAAAAAAAAGCAAAAGTGTGAATCAGATTAAATCTGAGATTTAATCTTTTGTCATGTAGTCCAACCCTTTCTAAGACACAATCAGGCTACCTGCTTCCTGTACAGTGTGTATTGAAATGAACAAAGCAGCTGTTTTTCAAAAATGAGGCCAACGTAGAAGTGTAAAAAAGTGCAATACTCCTGATAACCACTAGAGGCTGACTCCAAAAAACTCTGGCAACTTTTTACAAACCTGAAATACTCAGTCAATACATTTTTTTTCCACAAGTCATTCTGATGTCATTAGCTAAACATAATTCTTCTAAGTCCTCATGTTCAGGGGTCAGACCCGCCTCCATACGCCTGTAGGCTGTAAACTGAATTGGGCTTAATAAAGTTGTCTCATTCTGATTCTTTCCTTCCAAATATGGTCACTTCTGGCTCCAAAAAAGCAACATGGCCACATTCAGATACAAAACCAAGTCCACAAATCAATAGATGATACAATCTATGCTGCATCCCCTTGTTGTCTGTCTTTTAGCGAAGCTAAGCTAACTCTCTGCTTGCTTTACCTGGCCTAATGTATGGGGATTGGTACCAATGTTCTTATCCAGCTCGCCTATAGAAACAAAATAAGCATATTTCTCAAAATGTACACCTTTTTATTTCATTTGAATCTCACAGTGGACCTTCCTCTGCTGAAAACCTCCTGCAGTGCTCTATTACTATCAAAACCAGGATGCTCCAGTGCCTTTGTAGGCCAGTGGCACTGACATCTCACATGATAAATAACTTTAAGAGGCTGCTACTACTACAGCATCTTAGACCACATCTGAATGACTCTAGGTTACCAGGAAAATACACTGACAGCACAGACAACAGGGATGTTAATACAGCTACTATGCATATTCAGCCTGAGACTTCAGGTGCTCTCTCTACTGACAGCCATTATATCTCACAATGTTTCTTGCCAAAGTGTCCCCAGTCTCAGTCCACTAGGGGTGTGATGAAGCAGGCAACTTGCATTGACTCCACAAATTGTCTCGGACTACATTTTGTATTCATGTGCTTGCAGTTCTATAGATAATATCATTTATATGGGCAATACACAGATTTTAAATATTCTGTCTTCATGTGTTTGATATTTATTTTATGTATGATGACAGATGTTTAATGTATAGGCAACATCATACACAGATAGACAGCATTTGTGTTATAATTTAAAGAACGAGAACATATGTTTCTAAAATCTCTGCTCATTATATTCTCATCTGTTGGCAATTTTTCCTTCAAAGTTTAATTTTAGCTCTTCTTATAATGTTCATTATAATGTACATGTGTGCTGTTACTGTGGTCTAATCTTTTGCGAATGCGGAGAAAAATTCTAGCAGCTACATGTGGCTCCTTCATCTTTATTCTGAATTTCATCAAGAGTGTCTAAATGAAAGCACCAGCTGACAGAAGAAACTGGCAGGCGTTACTGTGAATCCACTCCTTAGGGAATCTCTTCCTTTGCTCCCACCACAAATGAACTGACATCTAAGGGAAGAAAAAGGGCCTTGTGCACCAGCAAAGACCGTGAGCGGAGAGGGAGGGGGGTATTTTTATGACAACTGGAGGCCTCCCAGGACATTTAACTGGTGCTGCTCACTGTGTGTATCCAGCCTCAGCGGTAAGTAGAGCATCGGCACATGGTGCAGCGAAGTTTCATTCTGCATCACGGGGATTTTGCAAATTACGTTTCCACTGTATTTTAATGAATCATTGGAAAATGTCAACTCCACAATCAATTCAATCAATATGCCATTCAGTGAATATTAATCAGTCCATTAATTAATGACTTGGGTCACAGCTGTCACATTTACTCTCTCATTAGCCCACTTCATCAACTGTATAATAGAAGCTTTAGCATCTCACTCATTAGCTCACTAATTATGCTTCGCTTGTTTAATCTTAAGAATGAAGGTGTATAAAGTTTTGGTTTTATGGGGGGTTATGTGCAGGACTATTTCTTGGCTGGGAACAGTGACTTCCTGGAGGGTTGACTAGCAACCTTGAAGTGACGGCAAGACTCCAGGAAATATGTGTTAATTGCTGAGCTTCATATGGCGTTGGTAGGCAGATTTAATTCCCTTTGGAATTTGATTCCCTTCTGTTTCCAATCTTTGTAATTAACTATGGAGCGCCAACTTCTAAGTGAATGGACAGGTATTAATCTTCTCAACAAACAAAAATTAAAAAGCGTATTATTCCAAAATATGGGAATATATATGAAAAAAAGATAAATGTACCTGCTACTGAATTTGGACGGGGCAGCACATGGGAGGAAGTGGTGTGCAGGTGGTGCTGTGGGAGGGGTCTTTTCGGTGCTGGTGGAGTCCTGGGCTCCATGATTTCAGTCCTAGGTAAGGCCTCATCTGGTTGGACTGTGAGATTGTCCCTGGTTGGCCCAGGATGCCGGTCCTCACTTGCACGGCCCATTACACCAGCAGCGCCCCCTGGGCCTTTAGTAGGAACCTCACTTGAGGCGCTGCGCTCCTCATTCTCAGAAGAACTAGTGATGGTTGCTGAGCAGTGCAAAGAAAATATTGTTAACACAGCCAAAAAAAGATCATATTTCTAAACAACATCTGGCATGGAATTGCTTACTTGCACTTTTTTAACACTGACTCGGCAACAGCTTCAACAACACATTGGTTCAATCAACAATGAAATACAGTTACCTGTTTAATCAGACAAAAATCATCAATCAGTGAGTTTTATCATACTTGACGAACCCTTTGGCCTTTTGTATTCAACTATAAATACAAACTCTATTTAAAGAGAAAAAAGTGTCCTATTTTGGGAGAATCAGACCCATAAGCAACAAAGACAGCAGTGTCCCAGTTTTGACAGGAGGGAGCTGAAGCCTTAAGGCTGAAGTGGCACAGACGGCATAGAGGAACTAGCTGTGGGGTAGGGGTGCACATTTGACAAAGACTTAAAACAAAGTGATGCCGCATCTAACTTCCTATCAGCATGTAGGAAGGTGTGGTGTTTTAGAGACGAGTCATGTTTGGGTTCTCTGATAAGGTAAATGTTTCCACGTCGAGTTAAATAGACCAACGGTGTTTGTTTACCTCCCTCTTTTTGCCTTTAGTGATGCATGGTTAGGCATCTATATTGGATATGCTTCATCTAGTGTAAAAAAAAAAACCCAAAACAATCTTATACAATGTGGACTGATGTGATTTGAAAACCAGGCTAAAGAAAACACAGCAGCAACTCTCACCTATAATTCCACTATCCTTGCTCTCCAGGGTGGAGGTGGGACTTTGAGATGGAGGCCCAGGGCTGCTCCCAGTGGTAAGTCCAGAGGCAGGACAAGGGGCGGGACTGGGTGCAGGGCTGGAGAGGGTACCACTGGGGCTGGTGCTGGAGCCACAGTGGGGAGAGGGTAAGGGCAAAGGCTGGGGCAAAGACTGGCATCCAGCACTGGTGCTCAGGGTGGATGAGGGACTCTCTGAACAGGGGGAGGCGGTGCTGCAGGTCAGAGTGGAGCTGGGACTCCCCCCCTGAGCAGAGGTGTCACACTGAAAAACAGAAAGTGTGACAAGAAGTTAAGCTCAAGTTAAACAGAGTAAAAGGCTGATCAACTATGTCAAAAGTATAAGCAAGAGAAATAAGAGAACCAAAATTATGGGGAAAAAAAAATTCAAAAGTGTAGTAAATTAACAGTGTCAGTCATCACCCTTTAAACAGCACTTTATTCTGTGTGACAGTGTTTGCCTTCCTGCATACTGTTTTGTGTGATTGTGACTGAGTATGTTTGAGTGTTCACGCAGATGGGATTTGAAAGGATAATTCCAGTTATTTTCATCCTGGCTGCCATTTTTTCCACATTTTTTATAATAACGGGTGGTTGCTCTCAAAACTAAATGCGACCAACTGTACAAGTCACATCCACACGTTGTGTTACTTCCACAGACACTGCTGATTTCACAAAGGCAAAGCCAATTGTGAACATTTTTCACAGGTGCCTGGATAGATGAACGTCATATACATGGAAATGAGGAACATCCAACAAACATCTGAAATTACACACCTAATACCACAACATTAAGCAAATCTCAGGATGGGAAATCTGACACTGGTTTAAAGGACATGCCTCAGTTGCTTTTGGATGGTGCATTAGAGCAACGTACAAAAATACAAAGTGATTCTCAACACAGTGATTCTGTTACGATGGAAGAGTCTATAGAAGCTCGCTGAAAAATGCTGTGAATATCTTTCAAAAACACTTATCCTATCTATTCATAATGACTATTCCACTCACAAGTCCACTTTCCAACAGTAAAGAAACAGACGTAAACACAAAAACCATCAGGTATTACTCGAGTAGCTCTGCAATAAATCATTTGTTTTTAGCTTGTTGCATTTTTGTTCAGAGTGTCAGAGAGGTATTGGTTTTCTGAGGCTGTCATTTGTTTTCTTGTGCTCTCAGAGGAGGAAAACACTTTTTCACCTATATGCTACATATACTTAATATAACTTATTCATCCTAGTCCTACATTGTCATGGGAATTTTTCAAATAGAATTATTTTTATATCTTAATTACACACATGTTATGTATGAAAAAATCAGTCTTTTTTGAATATTCCATATCCTTTCATTTGATCACGTGCATTACAGGTCTGTTCATTACTGATGCAACATTTATGCAACAGAGAGACTGTAGTGAGACAAGGCAGCAGAGTTTAAACAGCTCGCTGTTATTCCCTTTATACCAAAGCCTCATCTATCTTAGCCAGGACAACCCACATTCCTCATATGAGCCTCGCTATCTCTGTGAAACTGACTGAATCTGGAGCTCAGGTGGTGGAATGAGGCTGAGAAAATGGGCCAAGGCTGAGCAATTCAAAGGCACAGAGATGGAGAGACATAAGCACATACGATAACTCTTCCTACGGAGGGGTTAAACTAATAGGGCACTGAGTGTGGAGATCTAGCCTTGCGGACGCATAGCAACACAATTCATATTGTTCCGGAATATATACAGATCCAATTTTTCAAGGGAGGGTATTAAAGATCACACGCAGCACTTCACAAAATGTTTCCCTGTGCGCTGCATTTTGAATAACAATCAAGTAATCTTTAATAAGCAATATAGAAATGTTTAAAAGGCTAAAAAAAAGCAGGTTGCTTCATAAACTATCCATCACATTTTCATCTGACATGACAGCATGGGGCCAGGGAATCAATATGCTGCCCTACCTTCTTTTCCCTCCTGTCCTCCATAGGAGAGCTAGCAGTGCCGGGCGTTGCTTCTCCCAATAAGAAGCATAGTCTGGTCATCAGTTCCTGGGTGGAGAGGGAGGAGCCAGGCTGGGGCTCCACGTGGAGATCTGGAAAGCACACACATTCACGACACAGGGATTAACCAGCAAACGCAAACACGACAAGCCAAATGAAAGCGCCATCAAGCTCAGCCTGCTCATGAGGTTCCCACCCAGCAGCATCAGCAGTGGACTGCAAGAAATGTATGCATCCACAGGTCAGCACAGCCCCAGCTGCACTGATTATGAATGCACAGACAGTGGCTTTCCAGTCCCTGGTTGAGGCAGCAGCAAGAGGTTGTGTGAGGTTGTGAGTTTGCCTGTGCACACGCCTGCCAGGTGCTCTCGGTTAAGAGACGGGTTGTGAATTTCAATGAGCCTGGTGTCGACTCTGGAGGAGAAAGAAGGAGTGCCTGGGCTCTGCCTTCACTGTTGCTCCTGGAGAGATTGGCTGACACAGGCCATGTGCTGCATTCATTTATCACTGTTTAAGGCTCCCCAGTGCTTTGACCTCTAACCCCCGACTCCTCTAAGATCCATGCTCACCTCAACAAAGTAAGGCTTTAACAGTTTGCACATCTCTCTGCTTCACCCACGTGAGCAATGCATTCCTCCATTCTCACACCTCATCTATGTACAGCTATCAGCTGAGTAACATGCATATTGAGTAGGCATATAAACAAGATGACAGGACATCACAGATTACAGGAACAGCTCTCTCCTCCTCACAAACATCTTTTCGTTTAGACATCAGATTCATTTTGCACTCCCTCCACTGATTCTTTCTCATTCTGTCTTGCTGGCTCACTCTCTCTGTTTAAAAACACACTCTTACATTCACCCCAATTGTGTGCTAAACACAAGCCCAGCCTTGAGAAGATCAAGGTCAATTTTGAAAGGCAAGCTTGGTCATTTTTGTTTAATAAGGTGTTCCAGTTACAGCCTTTGCCGATACTCTTCTTCACACTTGAAAATCTGCTGAAGTCTTGGGTAGGATGTGTATGTCAGCGAGGAGGAGGAGAGAAAAGTTTGCATTTAGTCAGCAGAGTACTGAGATCCAATCTGGAGTAACATGAGGACACAGTGAATGTCCAGTACTATTCATCAAACCACCTAGCAGTTGCCATTGGAAACGGGAAGCTGAGAGGTGCCTGGCAACCGGGATGGAAGATGCCTCATAAAATCTGTTTAGCCTAAGGGTAGCCTTCTGGTCAAAGACACAAAGAAAGCTGGCAGAAATGTGGGTATTTACACCATTACTGCTTTAATCTAACCTTAACTGTGCACGCAACACACAGAAAAGTCAGGGCACAGACTCAGGGGAAACTGTCACTAAACAAATCCACTCAATATTACACAGACACCACTGTCCTTACATATATCTGAAAGGAAAAACTTAATACAAAGCCCTTCAGATGAAATTAAAATACACACACACTCACTTTCTCTTACATTTCACATCATTCATTCCCTCACTGCTACCCCATTCTCATTCATATTCAGTTTCACTGATCAATACCTGGGAAAACAGACATGAAGACAAACACACACCCACACACTCCTGTTCTCACCTCTGTGGTCTGTCTTGCCACGGCACGAGGCAAAGACAAGAGGTTCTCTCGCACTGGAAGAGCCATCCACATACTCCAGCTTCCTTACCCGTCCTTCGGCCACAGCAAAGAGGCAGAAGGGAGAGGGAGGGAGAGCAGGCAGGGTGGGAGGGAGGATTGAGGGTGGAGATAGGGAGGGATATGAAAGAAAGTGAGAGAGAGAGAGAGAGAGAGAGAGAGAGAGAGAGAGAGAGAGAGAGAGAGAGAGAGATTAAGCCTCCCCAGATGAGATCTGTGGTGCAGAATTTGAATTGTGTCCCAGGAGTATAAAGCAGAATGCACAGAGTGTGAGCTATGCATGCAAACAGTACAATATTCAGTGTACCGTGGGTGTTTATCTATAATATATTAACACTGCTAATGTGTGTGTGTGTGTGAGTGTGTGTGTGTGTGTGTGTGTGGACAGTGGTGCACTCTGATGTGTGTGGGTGTGTCTCAATTTATGCAGCAACATCTCAGGGTTGGTGGAAGCGACCACATTCTTTAGTACTGGAGATCAGTCAAGGATGAGATGTTTGTGAACACTGTGATGTACTGATTTTTTTTTTTTTCTATTCAAGGTTATTCAGTGTTTCAATCATGCATGTACATGGAGTCGGTAACACTCTGCTGGCTGACCATCTGTTTAATATTTGATTCGGCATGACCACCAAAGGAACAAAAGCCATGACACTACATATTTTGACTTGTTGTAATTTTCCTCATTTTGTTCGGTGGTCTGGGGGAAAAACAAGACAGTGCAGCCTGCAAGGAAGTGTAATAGCACCTTTTTCTGAATGACTGTACTTGCTGCTGGACACTGCCACCTAGTGCCTCATTTAAGATGAGACATCCCTGGTGAGCACAAGATTAGTTTTGTTCTCAGTGAACAATTTTGTGAGGGTTTATGTGAATTAAAATGTTGTACTTGCAGTAAATTTAAGGGTAAGTACATATTAAAATGTACACTACCAGTACCTACCAAATGTAGGTACACCTTTTAAAACAATGAATTTGCAGTGACAAAAAAATACCATGTACAGATGAAAAGATCTACTCAGTTACTCAGCTTTACACATGTTTAACTATTTATCTTCATGTTTTTGATGTTTTCAGTAAGAGTTGGTCAACTGTGTTTTTGTAGGCTGTACCCAAACATTTTTACTGGTAGTGTACATATACTGTATTTGTTTATTGCATACAAAATTGGTGGAATTAAATATTCACAAAACAATAATTATGAACATCTGATGCTTTTCTTACTTAGATTATATAATGCTTACAGGGTTTGACATTAGGGTATTGCATCACAAATAATTTGGAGACGAATTATTGTCCAATATAAACTTCCCCAAGTATTACATGCAAACCTGAAACCTCCAGTGCACATATACTGAGCAGTATATGAGTGGTGTAGGAGATATTTGCCCAATTTTGAAATAAATCACATTTCTTTATTCATAGAATCTTGACACTCACCATTATTTTACTAATAAAGACTGAAAGCATGGCAGTATTTTGTTTGTTGGACCATAATGGGGAAAATAGTGTGTACCACATAGTGATTAAACAAGGATGTCCCTCAATTTATGTCAGGACAGTTAAAAAATAAACAACTGTTTAGCCGTGTACACTCTGTTTAGAAAGTGGGAAACTCTTACTGTTGCTGATGTACTGATATATTAAAATGGTTGAATTATAAGCTGCTGCCATTCAGTGGTAGAATTTTCACTCATCTTGTGAACAGGCAGGGTGGTGTGAAGGGGTTAATGACAGCTGATGTTGTTTTATATACGTGATCTAATCTTTGACAAAACTTTTGTTTGAGGAATTTTGAATTTATTGAAGATTTGATGGCATAAGAGAGGAAAAGATGTAATAGAACAGAAGATAGTTTATTCAATTCTATTGCATCTTGAATATTAATAATAATGTGACTTCATATGATTTCCTGTAGGAATTGACAAAGGAAGGCATGGCTTACATTTTAGATTGATAGCCAACTAGTGCATCCCAATTCACAGCTGCCTGTGTAGATACCATGAAACAGCTGTGTGATCACATCTACTAAGGACAATACATGTGATGATCCTGACACTAGGTGGGCCTTAAGTAAAGATTTTTTGGGGGTTTTTTTTATGTTGACTTCACAGAATATTTTAGATCCAAACTAACATAATATTTCAAAATTGACCTCCCTAGTCGGGGTTTCTTGCCTTAAGTTATTTTGCTTAATTATTCATTCAGACAATCTGTCGCATGTTTTTGGGCCCAGGGGGGCACAGTCTGTATGTTCTTCTATCTTCTGTCACAAGTATGGAACAGCTGAATGCACAGAAGCTCTCTGCTAATCAAACCCAATAAACCCTTCTGCTATTTTTGAAGCCATTCACTGTTGCACAGATCTTCAACACTCTCAGTTGTTCATACTGAGACCGTGCTTTCTTTGGTTTATTATCTCTATTTCCATTTGACCCACCTGGAAGCTTGATGCACGACGGGGAGGGAACGATGTCGGCCTGGCGGGGGAGAAGAGGGGAAGATGGCAAAGAAATGGACGCACCCTTGGTCAGTCTCTTAGGTTTTACCGGGCTTTCACTGTAGCCACCGTCATGGTCCTGGAAGCGTGTGGCACGTTGGCCACCAGTTCTCTGCAAGGTGCTGTGGGTGTACACTTCACCACCTATATGAATTAGATGGGGAAGTGTAGAGAAAAGACAGAGAAGAGTAGGTGTTCAGGTTCAACAAGCATAATTTGAGGCAGAGTTACAAAATCTGAGTTTATTCAGTGGAGCTGTGGCTGCACAGCAGTTTCCACATATCGCACAGACAGCTGTGACATTGCTAACATATCTTGTCTTGGAGGCATATTTCTGAATGAGGTAATGGAAAGTCTGCATTGCCAGAACATCTATTTAAAGGAATGGGATCAGACTCATTAGACAGGCTACACTTATCTTTCAATTCAATATTGCAATTATTTTCATGTCAACTCTTATTGCTGTCATTAAGCCTCATCTTGTGTCTTCAAAAAGATATTTTGCTTGAACTCCAAGCCATGTGATTACAAAGACTCTATTGTCACTTACACTGATTATACTTGATTGCAGCAGTTTGCCCTGTAGAAGAATTCACTCATTCACTTCATTCAACCCTAAATAAGTATATTTTATTGTAATCACAAGCCAATTAAAGAGTCACAGGTCCACTACCTACTACTACAAATTCACCTGATATGCTGTTACATAATTCCTGAAAGTGTAAATGGACCATTTCCTTTTAATAATAAGCCTTTGTGAAGTTTTGCAAATGATCAGTCATTTCAGTGGACGGTAAACAAACTATATCATTTTGATGACACTGACACAGTTCTCTATCTTCCTCTTGCTCTTGCTTCCCAGTGCAGCACATTATAAAATATTAATGAGCAACATGGTTGCTCTAATACTGAGCTCAAGGGTTTATGTTTATGTTCATGTATCTCCACTTTGCAGAGTGAAATCTCTGTACTGCAGCAAATTGACAAGTTTGCCCTGTAAAAAAAATGACAAGTGGCAAAATTCAATGGCAGAATCTTCCAAAACATGAATTGTTCACATTTTGCTGACAACACTACAAAACATGAACACTGTTTACAGCAGATGTAATACTTTCATACCAAATGTCACTGATTAATCTGATTCAATCATAACCCCCTTCACAAATTCCTGTAAAATTCAGTATGTGTTTAGTAGGTCAGGATGTTTGCTTAACCCACTCTAACTTTGCCTGACATACTTTAAATGCAAGCAGCGGGACACTGTGTGAAGGACAGCACACGCTGATGAATTAGGCTAATTGAAATGGCTCTACTTAAATCACCCCAGAGAAGAGAACCTGAATATCACCATAAAATCTTACAAGACATAGTGTATACACCATGAGGCAGATTTCCCCCAATTACATATTTGTGAGCCAGGATAAATTAAAAAAAAAAACCCATGGTAGATAAAAACTGTCACACAATGTCATGAAAGAAATAACAAGATACACTCTCAAAGGTTCTGGATTGCACATTGTTGTAGTTTTGGTGATTTGGTTCTTACCTGATCGTCTCTGGTTCTTTTTTTCGCATCGTTTTCCTCCAGCCTCTCTCTTGTTTCCAAACACTGCTCTGAACATAGCTGGGCTGTTGCTTCACTCTTTACTGTCTGTGGAGGAAAAAGTAAAATGTCAATAGGAATTAGAAGCACATTATTTCAAGCAACATTACCCCCATTGTCGGTTCTTAATTCAGCTGCGGGG
>OOFC01000132.1:77835-118461 GCA_900323345.1 Pseudochromis fuscus
GTTGCGCGCGCACGCGTGTTTACCTCATACTCACAATTAGATGTAGGCCATCATTAGTGGTTCATTTTAACCCATTTTGCTGTTATTCGTGTCATTACATTACTACTACTTTTATTTGTATTACATACTAACAGCAATCTGTGTAAAACGTCAGTGTATATTAAAACAAAAAAAATGTGCAACAATTTCGTTGCACAATTATTTGTACCAAGTCCGCAAAAAACATGAAAAATCAAAAAAATATATACATGAAAAAATTAATTGACATTTATCCAGCGCGCTTGTAAAATGAAATAAATTGAAGCCGTTTCCTACTGTGAACACCAGGGGACGACAGTGTGAATTACAATTTAATTATCGTCCACAAGGGGGCAGAAATGAGCCGCGATTTTCTATATATTCTGGAAGCTAACGGTGTGTCGGTCCTTTGACTCACTACTCTCTCAGTGGAAGAAGACTGGACAAGAAATCCTCATTATTTTTATAATGCAGAAAACTATCAGCAAGTCAATCACCTCTATCGACAGCGTTTATCGTAAGTATTCGATGTGGTTCCACTGTGTGAAAACAGAAACGGATAACAAATGAAGAGTTTTAGTTGGAAAATATCAAGTCAGTGAGTGGACACGTGTAAATTAGCTAGAACCATTTTGTGTCACTACCAGAAACTATTTCGAACAAATGTTATCCTCCACAGCTGGGTACGACAAATAATCACACACGAAGCCAGAAACAATGTCGAGTACCTTCGTATTGTGAGGATTATTGTCCTTTTTTAGGAAGCCGAACACAATTTGACAGGGATACAAAAGTTAGCAGACCACCGGATGTGCCCCGTTGCTGCTAGCTAGCCAATGTTGTGTAGCTAGCATTAGTATGTTACTGAGGAATCCACTGAACAGTAATGTTGGTAAATAACTCCTTGATTTCATGTTGTCGATACTGTTTTGCTTGTTTTCAATAAGTTGTAAAATATCTTAAGCAGTTTTAACACCTATGAAATAATATTAATGGCTGGGGTAAACAAAGTGATTAATTCTTAGTTGACATTCATTTCACTCTTAGTAACTATTTAACTAGAGTTATATGTATACAAACTCCCCTTTAGCAAATTTTAAAAGTGTATAGTGTTGGCAAACTTAATTTAACAAAGCTTCAGAGTGTGTGTTCATAATTGTTGATCTGCACATTGTTTTCTCCACAGTGGATCATGGAGCATTTGGTGAACACCTGTGTGAGCCAGATGGAGGATGATGGCTGTATTTGAGTTTCTACAGTAAAGTCTGTGGTGCTTTAACTCCACAGTCTGTCATGGCTGTATCATTACTTGGGGAAATGGGTCAAAATTGAGTGATCCAAGGAGGAGGACTGCTACCAAGTAGTCATGTGTTAAAACGTATGTACTTAGTTATTTTGTGGACACATGCATAGATGTGTTTTTACCTTGCCTGGTCACAAGCTGCATCTTTGACAGCCTGGGCTCTCTGATGTGAGAGATCCTGGGTTTTATTATTTCAGATGCAATATTAAATGTCCCTGCGCTTTCTGCCCGCCTCTTTCCCATGGCGTCTCGGATTGAAGAGGGGAGGATAAATCCAAAATATTTATTAGGCCATACGCATGAACATCTCAATCTGTGCAATTTCTTGTGAAGAACATGACTTTAATGCAGCTTTCTCCATTTTTCTGCATTTTAGTTGAGACTTCATGTGTTGGAGCTGCTGTCGTCTGGTTTTATAACCCCAAGTCCTGGTTGGACCAGATAAATGCAGGTGAGCACTTGCAGTCTTTCCTGTGGTTGGGTGGCCTTCGATCTGCATCCACTGATAGACCTGAAGCAGGCTTCATTGGCTTTTGGGTTTGCATAGAGATGCTAAACTGAGGCTTCCTCGCGCTTTCTGTCTGCTCCATTTTATAGCAGTACCGATTGAATTGAGGAATACATGTAAGCTTGTTGGGTATTTTCTTTATTTCATCAACTAAATCGTGGTATTTCTTGTATGCTGCTTGTGCTTTAATGATAGCTTTACAGACCCCAAACTAACATTCCAGTCCTGGCAGATGTCTAATCAAAACATTGAGGTGTTGCTGAAGTCCAGACACACATCTGCTGTGATTCATCTTTGTAAATGTTTCATTTTCTTTCAGGTAACAAGAAGTGACAATCACCTGATGGGGCTTGGAGCAGTGGCAGTTTCCTCTTCTCCCTGATGTTTAATTGTCATTAGTTTGCCTTGTCTGATCAGTGGAAGCTATCATACCTACATTGATACAGATTTGTCAAAATCAAAATGGTCTTAATAAAGGATCTATAAACTACAATCAAGTATTTGTGAATTTGTTTAAACTTGTGTCGTATTGAACCTTGTAATTCCTCCATTGTGGCAGGTATAAACACTGACGTAAACTATACTATCAGCTACACCACTGTCACATTCATATTGCTACAATTGTTGCCTTGTAAATATGTCAAGACTGTAAAAGTATAAGAAACCATAACAGAGCAATGGACTTCAATACTGCTTCTTTAAGACGATTAAGCCAAATAAAATCCATTGAGCTGGAGGATAAACAAACAATGCTGTTAATGATTTTTTAAATATTTCAAACCTTTATTGCAAGAGTTGGTCAAATGTAAAACTATATAAAAATGACAGTGAAGATGGCAAAACATGAGGAAACCAAAACCCAAAAACTAGAAGTACAGAAATTTTTTCATCTTAAATTTTCATGAGTGCAAATTTAGGCTGAAATTGTCACTTTTCTACACAAATGAGAAAAATAATGAATCACAGATTTGGTGATGTAACCCTTTACCTGTAGGTTTATCCTCACGAGGTTAAACAATGTTTCTGGAAATCCTTGTGTCTAAGCATTAAAAGGAAACGACACCTGTCATTAAAAAAAAAAAACTGCGATGTTCTTCGCCAGCAACAGATAGAACAGCTGTTTCAAATACTGCAGACTTCTACCTGGAGGATGTGCTGGAGCAACAACAGAAACCAAATTGGGAAATGGTGAACACTCAGTTTGTTTCACATTCCCTCTGCGTTGTCACCCCCTTCTATAAAATAAGATACTAACTCCACAACAACCTCTCCCTGTGAAACTTTGACCTCATCATCCAGTGCATCCTAAGTCCTGATGGAAGGAGATCAGGAGAGAAACTCTAAGCTCTGATCAAGGCCTGGTCTCAGGGAGGGACCTCCATCAACTGAAAAAGGTGGTGCATTGGCCTTGGCAGGGTGGAAAAAACCTTATTCGTCAGTCTTTTCCTCGCCTTGGTAATGTCTGTACTCTGGCTTGAGTTCCCAGGTGTTCTTGTGTGTTCCCTTTACATTATAGATGCCAATGTCACGCAAGATCTCCTTCAGGTAAGTCTGTAAAAAAAAGGAGAAGACCAAATAAGAAGATGAATATAGTATTCTGAGCTATAAAATGTAAATTGTATAATCATGAATTCTGAGAAGAAAACGCTATACTCCTATATAGCTGTGTTATATTTAAAGTTAATAACTTGGCAATAGTTTCAAATTATCTTAGCATTTTAACATTTGTGGGTGGTGTGTTATGAGCTCATTTGCTGTAGTTCTTAGTCTGAATTTGAGGAATGTTGATCAAGGTCCAAAAATGACTAGTCTTTGTATGTAACAAGCAGTGTTCATGAAATGCTCTACCCTGTATAAATTTCTAATTAGTATGGATGTAATTATCTTGACAGCATTTGAAATCCGTCGGTATACAACTGTATATAACAGACAGCTGATGTTGTCTTACCACAGGCTGTTTGGTGATTTCCACCAGGTCTTTGATGTTGTAGTACTGGTGCTTCTCAAAAGCAGAAAACAACATGTCCAACACCTGCTGTTTGTCTGCTCTTGCTCTCTTGCCCTCCTCCTTCTTTTTCCTCTCGTACTCGCGCTGCAGCAGAAAGTAAACAGACAGGGAGGTCAGGTATCGCATGAAGATCTACACTTTACAGAGCAGGACAAATACTTTTGCCGTCTATCTGTTACTACAAGTCACATGTAATTACTGTCAATAACCTTCTAAAAAAAAAAATGTAGACTCATTCACATAAAGTACAAACATAATAGTGAAAAAATGAATAAATGTGAAACCACATTACATTGTAATCATGGTTGGCCACAGGTTTGTAGTTGTTGGTGACAGCTTTCTCCAGCTGTTGTGACAGCCTGGCCGGCTTGGAGGACTCTTCAATTTGTAACCTGTCAGATGATGGGAATTAATTAACATATACTGTATATGTATATGTCACTGTAACACAAATGGAACATTAAGATATCTGCATACAGTTCAAAATATACATAGTGTACATGCTCATGTCAACTTGATGTAACTACCTATATAATCTACATCCTGCATAAAACACAGCTAATGGAGGGCAGGTTCAGCTTGTTAACGTACTGCATGGGCATCATTTAAAAAGCAGACTCACCTCTTCAGTCTCATATAGCTTTCACTAACAGCAGGTCTGCACTCTGCTCTCTGCACAACCACTCCCTCCAGGGCTATTTTATCTGAAAAAAAGAGCAGCGTTAATTAAAACCTTCAGAAAAACTCTGAATCCACAAGTCTCAATGCATTTTGCTTTGTCAGTATGGAATAGTGAGAGATTGCATGTGTGTAAGTGAGAAGGAATTAAAGCAAATGATATGGTGCAAGAAAAAAAAAAAATATATATATATATATATATATACCACCCCAGCACAGAAGCAGTTTCCATTCGCTGGACATGAGAATCTAGTTAAGTCCAGTCTTTCTTGTGTGGTTGATGTTAGAGAAATCAGAGATCAGTTTCTCCAAGTTATTTTGTGTTTGTTTTTTTAAGACTGCTTTCTTTTAGTGACTCAGATACAGTAACTGTACTCACAATATGACTGCAGTAATACCAGGTCATATGTTAAGGTTATGATAACTACACGCTTCAATTAGTGTCTGCCAAAGCAAAGATTCATGGTCAGTAACTAAACAATATTTTATTGTTATTACCTCCGCCAAGGAGGTTATGTTTTTGCCGGCGTTTATCTGTCTGTCTGTCAGTCTTGTCTGTCAGTTTGACTGTGTTCAAGATAACTCCAAAACTTGTGGATGGATTTTGATGAAATTTTCAGGATATGTTGGAAGTGGGAAAAGGAAGAACTCATTTCATTGTGGGGGTGATCCACAACACCGTCTGGATCCAGGAATTATTTTAAGGATTCTCCTCGCAAAGTCTCTCCTCGACGGCGTCCATCTTGATATGCTGGCGCAAGCGCAGTGCAGCTGCTCGCACCCTCCGCAGCCAGGCGACGCGGTCACATTTTTGGAACAGTACACGGACGCCTCGGCGCCTGTCCGCTCGAGCGCTTCCTGACGTGTTCCATGACATTTACGTGACGCGGACCCTCGTGCACCAACGCGGACGCGGAAAGTATCAATTGGCCTTAACAGTGCTTGGCGGAGGTCTGCGCTCTCAGAGTGCTTTTCTAGTTTCTGTATATTCCTCACGAAGAATTATTAATTATTCATACCACATCACTTAAGTTGTAACTCAACTACATTTTGATGAAGTCTTGAAGGACCCTTGATCTTATACATAGTGGATAGAAACTACCATTCAGAACAGCCACATATCAACCACTTTGCCAACAATGCCACAATTGGAGAAGGCAGCACTCTCTCTGCCCAAGTGCAGTCTTCAGTTGCTCTCATCACACAGGTTAATCTCCAAGCTCCAGTCAGGACAACGCAAACCATGTGCAGAAGTACAATTATGCTCCAAAAGAGAAAAACCCTGTGTTCTGCCACAGAACAAAACTGGCTGCAAAAATGTGTCTACAGTTTTGACACCAATACATGCATCTTCCAAAGCATGTATTTGGCTGATTGTGATACCACGAATGCCATTTGTCGATTAAAAATGAAGAAGCAAACACTTGGTGCATCCTGATTGACAGTGATGCAACTTTGTCACTCACTGGTGACACGGAGGACTCACCTGGACCTGCCCCCGCCCCCGAACCTGAGTTGCTGCCATCAGATCTCTCTTCTGACTGGCCTACAGGAAGGGAGGGAGGGATGGTAGATGTGAAAATACAAGGGATGGAAGGAAGACGAAGGAAGGATGGGGATCGAACAATAAAAACCACATCCAGGGTTTAGTCGCACACGGAAACGTTTAAAAACAAGCTTCTCTGCATCACCTCTGAAGAGCACACCCACGTGCACATGAGCAAAGCAAGCATGGCCTTAAAACAAGCGAGCACAAATACCCGTCCCACCAACGATACACATTCATGACAGGGCTGCACAAACACTTATGATTACTAGAAACTGAATAGACAAAAAGGCACTGTGTTACCAAAGCACAAACAGTAAAGACTTTCTGATCTACTTTACTGTATACTTTGTGATATGACTGTTATGACTGTTTTAGTAGTTGCCTTCTTGATCATGACTCAGTGGAAAAGAAAGTCCATATTGAATCCTATTTATTAAAGTATCTATGGTTTGAAAACTGTATGCAACATGTAAAATGTGCAGCCCTAACACACACACACACACACACACACACACACACACAGGTGGTCAAAAGTAAGCACCGCAGCCCAAGATCACCGGCACCCACGGCAAGACAAAAAAAACAAAAAAACAGAAGGCTGGTGAAATTCAAATCAAACCAAAAACACCCATGCACAAATTAAATCAACTTTAGATTCAGACTTTAATGATTTGTGTTGACACTCATCTATTCTATGTTAACTGAACTTCGACATGAAGTGTCCGATCACACATCCAATCAGCTGTGGAGATGAGCAGTGGGCTGAAAATGTCTACCCACAACAAATGACTAACAGATGATCAAACAAAGGAACTGAAAATCTCTTATATGTAGAGACAGAAACACAGATCAGACCGGATGAAGACAAAGATTTTAATGTTTTCCATTGAGTGTTCACTTATCCACTGTGTAGAGTACATCTCCTATATGTACTCCGTTAGGTCTGTGGACAACTTCACACTCTAGGAAAAGTCTATTAAAAGTTCACAACACACAGAGACAAGCAGGGCAGCAAGCCAGCAACGACTAGCAGGATGGGCACCTCCACCACCTGATCACACAGAACTTACCTCTGGGCTTTGGTACAAACAGGTGTTTCACATCACAGAAAACTAGTGATGCATTTTGTGGATTGTTACAGGTGCCTCATCTTGCAGCAAAGATGTTTGAAGCAAACACTTGGTATTCTTTGGATGGTGTCAGAGATGACAACAAGAAACTCACCTGATGAAGTCTCTGTGAAGACTGCCAACATCTGACCTCCGACTGACTGCATAGTGAACGGGTGTTCACGAGGTGCAGACACGGTCTTGTCTTCAATACCTTCAATCACAGTCAGCTCTTCGTTCAAAGTAAAAGATACCTGTAAGGAGACGTGTAGGGGACATTTTATCTTCTCAGTGCTATTTTGTAATTTTTGAAAGCACTACACAGTAAATATATTTGCACAATTATAATTTGTACACTTATGCAAAGGGATAAACAGTAAAGCTGGTGCAGTACATCGTAAAAAAAAGTCATTGTGGAGATTAGTTCTTAGAAAAATTAAGAATCTGCACAGTTTTTTCATTTAAATAAATAAAAATGAAACTAAACTGAACTGACTACAGTGAAAGCCCAATCTAACCCAGTAATAAAACATGTGACGTTTCAGATTATACTTTGGCTCTGAAGAAAAACAATAGATCAGTACATCTGACTGTAAACAAAACATTGTGTGCACATAGGACTGATGTGCAATGCAGGGATGCACAGTATTTTTTTCAAACAACACTTACTTCTGGCTTCCCCAGGTTTCCTTTCCTTGGAACAAAAAAAGAAGTTAAAATCAAAAATAAATTGGCAGGAATAGCAGGGTATTTGAAATCATTTAGCAGCAGTATAATAACACACTGTTAGATTTAAAAAAGACAAACAAAAAAACTGTCTCCTCCACCAAAGTCATTTCAGCCTCAACCAGTACCAACTCCATTTCTGTCTTCTCCCTTCCGTTACCAAAAGTATGGTTACATCTTGTGTATGTCTTCTGTTATTGATGCTAGTTACTTTACATACTTGCAAATTCGGAGTTTCCCGACCTCGCCTCTGCCAGTCGCTTTTGCCCATTGCTGCGAGAGGTATTTTGGCACCTGCAAGAAGAAACGTGGATGTCTGCTTTCACTTTGACAAAGGTGCTTAAGGTATTACAGAGATGTCGAAATAATTCCTTTCACACAGTGATGTTGTGTTGAACCAGTCATTCGCAGTTAACATGAGCATGTGTATGGGGCCACATTCATTAATTATTTAAGGTGCTACAATATCGGTATCACTAGTTAAATCAGTTCTTGACGGCGTGTTGTACACCAAAAATATTTTACGAGGGGTATTTGTAACTAGTTGAACTATTTATGAGTTAATAAACTTTGCCAACACTAGCTAGCTACAATTACAACGCACGGTTTAATTCCATTGTAGCCTATATGCTAAGCTACATTGCTGTTACAATTAGCTACGTTAAATCATAACTTATGACTCATAACTAAAGGTATTAAATGATTATATACGCACCTTAACAAGCCACACACCCGTATTCTGCTTGGCACCAGTTAAATCGACTTCTCCTTTTTCTGACATGTTTTAAAATACACTTTTGCTAGATAATCGATGCAGCCACCATACGCATGCGCACAAGAAATACTAAGTATGGCGGCTGTAAAGGTCAAAATACCTCACGACTATCGACCAAATACAAGCAGCAATAACGTAAATAATGTAAAAAAACAAAACAAAACAAAACAAAACAAAACACACAGGTTTGAAAAAGAAAAAAAACTTTAGTCAGTTAAAAAAAATGCAAAAGCAACTTCCTTGTCACACAAAACACTGAAAAGATGCATTGAGTGCATGTAGCACAAAAATGCATTTTACAGAAATTTTCACAGCATAATACACACAGAATCAAATGAATCAGCCACAGTTATACAAATGGTAAATTTGGTTTGAGGGTTTGAGACATTTGTATGACATTGATCTTGTTGGATAAAGAGCTATCAGGTTTAAGAAAAGGCTTGTTTCTTAAATTTTCCCCAGTACATACAAACATTCAAAAAAATATGCTTGTAAATTTATATTTACAAACATAGTTCTGCCTAAATAGATAACACACACTGTCTATTAATATAGGAAAAATATTTGTTTTAATATATTTCCATTCTCATAGTAAAGAATTTAAGCTCCAGTTTCTGCTGATGTCTGTATCCAGCCACTGACAAGAATTTCCATCAACAGACATGTCTGTCATGCCTTTACTGGCTATTTAGTCCAGTTTAATTGAAGGAAATATCATCCGTATTGTACAAAGGCTGTATGAAAATATTATAAGTCAACCTGCAGGTTTTTACATTCTGACAATAAATTACAGGAACATTCGGTCCTTGCTGTGGGAGAATCGTGTGTTCAGTTCCTGAGACTTCTTCAGCAGCCTCTGCTTCTGTGCTTCATCAAAGCGGTTCACCTGGAGGTCTTGATCACGATCAAACGCCCTCCGTTCCACTGGTTTGTCAGCTTTTTCCTTTGCCTTTTGCTTCATCTTCTTTGTGTGCAAACTCATCAGAGACTCAGCACGTTTAGACTCCTGATAATAGTGAGAGTGAACAGAAATTTGAAAGTAAAATGTCTTTAGTTTGTGAGGAAATTTAGGAGAATTTTATTTTTTTTTAGCAAAACACTCACATTATACTTCGACACTTTGTCTGCCATTTCCAAGTCCTTGCGGGGAACTTGTGGGACATCGTCTTTCTCCTCCACACCCTTCTGCTTTCGCTCAAGTCGTTCCTATTTTTAAAGAAAATACCAATGAGATACAGAGAAGCAACATATAGACAGCATGAAGTTTCATATTGTTACCAATAACAGGTGTAACAGATGACAATTTTCATTCAAGTACCCTGGTCTTGCGCTCCCTGTCTGCTGGTGTATCTGTCCAAATGGAGCGATCACCCTTTTCTGGACCTGACCTCTTCTTGAAAGTTCGTGCCCCCAAACCGATGTGCTGCAGTTCTGGTGGGAGCTCTGTCATCCATGTTTCTCTGGTCACCACCTCAGGAGCATCCTGTGTACATTTTATGTTATGAATTAATTCAGATTCAGAAAACAAACCAGGACATTATAGTGTTTGGTATTTTCTTTAATATTGTTACTGTGTCTCTGTGAGTTTGACATTTGTCTTGTAGAAAAAGCCTGTCCAGTGCAGACTATGTACAGAAAAATTTTGATAATAAATGAGGACTCACTTCTCCTGTCAGCTTCTCTTTCATTCTTCGTGCTCTGCGTTCAAAGTCTAGAGCCACAGAGTCTTGAATAGGCCCTTTGGCTGGCATGGGTCCAATCACATCCTCATCTTCGCTACTGGAGGGCTCGGCCTGGTAGCCTGGTGGTAGGGCAGGCCCTGGGAACCTTTCTCCACCTTCACCATCATCATCATCATCATTTTCATATGCTGCTCTGCGAAACCCAGGAGGTAAAGCTGGTCCCAGCACAGGTGGCCTGAAGGAACACTATGAAGTTACAGCTTCCATAATTAACAGTTTACCCACACCATTATCCTCTACTAATAATTCCCAATTCTTTCTGAATTCACTCGTAAAGGCTACAGGAAATCATTGCTCACCTCTCTGGTGAACTCTGCTGTTTCTTAAAACCTGGTGGCAGAGCTGGTCCAAAGAAACCATCATCATCGTCTTCTTTGTTTACCCTGTTCAGAAGAGACATGTTAATTCTTTGTTTCTGAGGTATTAAATGTATTAAAGTTAATTTGTGAACCTACTCTGCAGGTGTATCTCCAGCTGTGTGCTGTGTCTTCGCTCTTTTGACCGACACCTCCTCCTCACTCTCATCCGAGGAGCTCGACGGTCCTCCACGTTTATAACCGGGAGGCAAAGCAGGACCAACGACTACAAAGTTAAAGAAAATAATTAACTACCATGGAAAACGCAATCTAACACGAATAGTATTTGCTTATAGTACAACAATTAACCGCAAATGAGGTTAGCAAAGGATAATGCTGTGTTACTTACGTCCTGTTTCATCATCAGAGTCGTCAGAACTCTCCTTTCTGAACATCGGGGGTAAAGCAGGTCCAATTGGTTTATCTGACGACATACTGGTTGTTCACTCAGTCATCCAGTTTCAACAATATCTGTTAAAGGTAAAAAGGTTCCTCACAAACTAGACAAATCTCAAAGGACGAATTTAACCTTTCACCCTGGAAGTAAACAATGAAGCGTCAGTACTTGTATCAAGCTAAAGTAGATCACGCCATAACCGGAATAAAACTATTGTACCGCAAGATTAAATGTAAAATATGTTTAAGATTTATTTGATAGAATTATTACATTGATACATTGTTAAGACATTTAAGTAAGCAATTTAAAAAATAAAGTAAATGCACAGACAGTATTACAGATGAGGTCTATTTTTTTATAACATATCTTTTTTTTAACTTTTGGTCGCGATTATAGCTAATATATTTTATTTGGGTGTATTGCAATATCAAAGTGATTTCTAATTAAAAGGAGATAATAAAATGCAATTTCACATTGTTTAATTAATTTATTTTCTTATTTTTGTAACTGTGCTAAAGCTGAACCAAAAAAATAAATTGCTAATAACTAAAATAAACACATTTTTGGAGTCCTGTTGTTCTTTGAAAAACATAAAAACTTTTTTTTCCCCCCCCTAATTTAACGACAAAATATTATCTGTATTCAGTGGTAATCGTCCCCAAATATGCTCAAAGATGATTTTATTTTGAAAGATCAGATTGGATTTTCTTCTTCTGTGGTTTCTAACTTGATAACGTTTTAGTGTCGCAGTCTGCGCCATACTAGTCACGTTGGGCTACTCAGCTGTCTGGTTGTTAAGAAGATATATCCGATATGATTTGAGATATTACCCATTTCAAAGTTTTTAGAATGGGTAAAAAAGATAAAGGAGATCGGGGTGAGTCGTTCATGTTACATTTAACCTACCTGGCTAGCCTTTAAGCTAGCTAACTCAGTGGAGAGCTGAAAGATAAAGAGCCTTTATTTCCTGACCACACTGTTGTTTTGTGTTCAGTCTTTAAACATCTACAGTGATTATTCCATGTTTTTAAAAATTCCTTTGGAAAATTACGAGCTCAAGGAAAGTACAAAGAAAGATGCCAGTCTCTGTTCTTATTCCATCGACAAAGTGTTTAATAAATATTGGTGTTCAAGACATTCACACTGTTGACAGAACTTCTTCCTACACATCTTCATCAGTTCACAGAACAATTTGCAAAGACTTACCCTCACACATCTTTTGTATTACGATTACATTCCAATGTAGATGTATTATTCCATAATTATCATATATAATATTCCATCACATACCCATTGAGGGACGGGGAATGTGTGTAGTTGTTATTTGTTTAACTGTGTAAACTAAAACATAGACTAAAATATCACACTAGGTCACAAAAACATAATCACATGTTCCTCTGTGTGCTAATAATCAAACCAAAGAAAAGCATCCTGTAGTGAGTTAGAAATCAATATGTAATTTGTCAGATTTAAAGAGTCTTTATACAGTATGTTATGATGATTTTGTCAAGGATATTTTAAATCCTAAAACAAGAGAGTTTTGAATGATATATTTCTGTCATTATTGGTCCTCCCCTAATACAGAGTATGTTTGTTTGTTTTTTGTTTAATATTTTTTTTTAAACTCATACATGTTTGTGTTGATCTACAGAGAAGTCTAAGTCCAAAAAGCGTTTCTATGAGGAGGAAGAAGATGAAGAGGAGGTGGTGGGCAGTGAGTCTCAGGAGGCCATACCTGCTGCTGCAGGAAAGCAGGTGGACGAGTCCAGTACCAAACTGGATGAGTATGGAGCCAAAGACTACCGTGTTCAGATGCTGTTAAAGAATGATCACAGTTCGCGCCCACTCTGGGTGGTAAGATGTATCTGAATTGTTGATTTTGTTGACTTTCATTTACAAATTAAAAGCCTGTTGTTCTCTTGTGTCTTTGTATTGCTTCCTTATCTTTTGTTATTCCTCTCTAGGCTCCAGATGGGCACATATTTCTGGAAGCCTTCTCACCAGTATATAAGTACGCCCAGGATTTCTTGGTGGCCATTGCAGAACCAGTGTGCAGGCCTAACCACGTCCATGAGTACAAGCTGACTGCCTATTCACTGTATGCAGCTGTCAGTGTGGGCCTGCAGACCTCTGATATTGTGGAATACCTGCAGAAGCTTAGTAAGACATCTGTACCTGATGGAATCGTGCAGTTCATTCAGGTCTGAATTATACAGTATCTGTTTCTTTTAAGGGGTTGGTGGGGGAGGAATAAGGCTATGAAAACATTTATTATTATTTTTTGTTTCTAATGTAGAGTGCAGATTTTGATTATTTTATCACTGCATTTAATCTCTATGTTTCTCCCAGCTCTGCACTGTGAGTTATGGCAAAGTCAAGCTGGTGCTCAAGCACAATAGGTAATAAGTTGTTCTAAAAACCATCCCCTGCATCTTTGCATTATTAATTATCCCTTTAGTGCATTTCCTAAACTGTACTTCTTCTCCACTATCTCATATCCCAGGTATTTTGTTGAAAGCGCCTTCCCTGACGTGATCCAGCGCCTTCTGCAGGACAACGTGATCCGTGAATGTCGACTCCGTACTGCAGATGGAGCAGACCCTGAGCTTATTACCGAAGTCATTCACAGCAAGTCAGCGGTATGCCAACCAATATCTAATTTTATTATTCACAAGTATAAAATAACTGCAATATTGTCTTTGTAGCCGTTAAGTAGATGTGTTTACATTGGATGAAGTCACACCTGCTCAAGACTTTAAACCAGAAAATTGTGTCCTGTTGTAAAGGTTGGGGACAGATCATACAGCTGCTGCTACATGACCAACAGATGTTTTTCTCTTTGACAGATCTCCAAGTCCGTTCAGGAAAAGGGAGGCACTTCCACCTCACAGCAGCCCAGCGATGGACAAACTTCAACACAGCAGGTCCCTGAGGACATCTTCAGCTACTATGAGCAGATGGATAAAGAAGAAGAAGAGGAAGAGGAGACTCAGACAGTGTCCTTTGAAATTCGCCAAGTACATCTGATTTTTATTTACTTATTTTAATTGTATAAAAGATATGTACTTTACCATGGTATAAAACAGAGAAAAGAAAATATGTATTGATGTATTACAGTTTGTGTTTAGGGACTATATAAACTACCATGTTTAAAAAAAAAAAAAAAATCACACTTTACTCTGAACTCTTGTATTCTTCTTAAATCTATGTAGGAAATGATTGAAGAGTTGCAAAAGCGTTGTATTCAGCTGGAGTACCCCCTCCTGGCAGAGTACGACTTTCGCAATGACACTGTCAACCCAGACATCAACATAGACTTGAAGCCCACTGCTGTGTTGCGACCCTACCAGGAAAAGAGTCTGCGTAAGATGTTTGGAAATGGACGTGCTCGCTCTGGAGTCATCGTGCTGCCCTGCGGTGAGACAGCTGGTTTACTGCAGTCAAGGGAACACTGAGTGCCAAAAAAGAATTGAATTTAAATACAATGGTAGAACTGAACTTAAATGGAATCAATATATATAAAAAATGTTTTTAATCTATATAATAAGTAGGATATAGACCTGTCCTTTGACCTATTAGTAATCTTTTTGTTGCAACAATCTTGTATGTTAAAAGCTAGAATGTCTCAATTATTTTGTCTCACTGTTCTCTTCCAGGAGCGGGTAAATCTCTGGTGGGTGTCACAGCAGCATGCACAGTGCGTAAACGCTGCCTGGTGTTGGGTAACTCCTCTGTGTCAGTGGAGCAGTGGAAGGCCCAGTTCAAGATGTGGTCCACCATAGACGACTCTCAGATCTGCCGTTTTACCTCCGATGCCAAGGACAAGCCTATTGGCTGCTCAGTGGCCATCAGTACCTACTCTATGCTGGGTCACACTACCAAGCGCTCGTGGGAGGCTGAAAGGGTCATGGAGTGGATGCGAAGCCAAGAGTGGGGACTCATTATACTGGATGAAGTGCACACTATCCCTGGTGAGCATTTCCTTGATTTTAGTTTTCCAGAAATCCAACATTTCCTTTCAAGTGTTCAAGTGTTATCCTAAGCATATTCTGAGGTAAAGCTTTGGGATTGAATGGGCTAATGACACATAAAGATAGTGAGATGAATAATTTATTTGCTTTATTTGTAGCCAAGATGTTTCGACGTGTTCTCACCATTGTCCAGGCCCACTGCAAACTGGGCCTCACTGCCACATTGGTCAGGGAAGATGACAAAATTGTGGACCTCAACTTCCTAATTGGGCCTAAGCTATACGAGGCC
Organism: Pseudochromis fuscus; assembly: GCA_900323345.1. Taxonomy (NCBI): domain Eukaryota; kingdom Metazoa; phylum Chordata; class Actinopteri; family Pseudochromidae; genus Pseudochromis; species Pseudochromis fuscus. The sequence continues at coordinate 93,265 of OOFC01000132.1, forward strand.
AACTGGATGGAACTGCAGAACAACGGCTATATCGCCAAAGTCCAGTGTGCAGAGGTGAGTCTTGCTGTAAAACACTAAAAAGTAAGATAGTTGAGCACAAACATTTAGCTTTCATAAATGAAACAGTTTTGTGTGTTTGTTTCTGTGCAGACTTTCTGGCTTCATGGATATTGAGCTGTTTTATGTAATTTAAGTCAGGAGTTGTGTTGATCCATGTGTAGAAAGTTGATCACTGAATCATCTGTCTCACGTGTATGGGAGTTAAACCCACAGATGAAACCACAACTCGATTAAAAAAATTGATTTTTTTTGTCCTCATGTGTGTTCTTCAGGTGTGGTGCCCGATGTCTCCAGAGTTTTACAGAGAGTATGTGGCCATCAAGACCAAGAAGCGCATCCTGCTCTATACAATGAACCCTAATAAGTTTCGTGCTTGCCAGTTTCTCATTCGCTTCCACGAACGTCGCAATGACAAGATCATCGTGTTTGCTGACAACGTGTTTGCTTTGAAGGAGTATGCCATTCGCCTCAATAAGTACGTTATGTTGAGAAAAAGCTGCCCTTTGAATGTTTCTATAAAATGCTTATTCAGATAAAAAAAAAAATCTGTATGTGTTTAATTCTGTTCCTTTGTTTTCTTCTTGAGGCCTTACATCTATGGGCCAACATCTCAGGGGGAGCGAATGCAGATTTTACAGAACTTCAAACACAACCCAAAGATCAACACTATTTTCATCTCCAAGGCAAGGCAATCAATCAGTTATGGATTTACTGTGTGGAATATGGACTATACTTGTTCACCCACCATGCAGCCAGTAGGAGGCGCTGTAGTGAAACTATCTGATAAAGCATCATTCATTCCCCTTCTCTCTGCACAGCCCACTCTTTGACATTCCCACTTTCAGGATTCATTGTAGGCTTAACCATGCCAGCTTTCTACCAACAGATGCATGTACATTATATTTTCTTTTAACTGAAAATGCTGCGTTGTGTTTTGTACATGTTCATTGCACAATGTAATCATATGGTTTTAGTTGTATCACTCTCTATGTATCCAAAGACAAACCTATTTGATCCTATTTCAAATCATCTGTGAACAGACATATTTAATCCCAAATATTCAGTTCAGTCAACTGCAAGTTGCTTGTAACTAACTAGTTAATTACGTAGTTAACTAGTTAGGTATTTAATGGTGGATGTATGAAGTAAATTGACCTTTGGTTCACACAAGTGCCAGTCACAAAGTAACATCAGAACTAACCAAAAGGGTTGTTTATCACATGTCCATGTGTTGAACAAACTGGAAATCTGAAAACATATAGATAGTCATACCTATGGCAGTAACTCTGTACAATAATTCACCTCTGTCCACAAGATAACTCACTGCTGATTATTATTATTTCTATTATTAATCATGAATTATTAATTTTCTTATTTATTTTTTTATTGCCTGACAAACCATCTCCAGTTACAAAGTTAGTTCTGTGGAGTGTATATTATTGCACTCTAAGTTTGTATATCTCATTTGTTGTTTTCTACACCTGTAGAAACATCTCATCGCTACATCTGAAGATCTGTCTCCTTCTTTCTTTGATAAAAACAAGTATGCTGGTACAGTGTTACAGTGGTAATATTGCCAATAATGGGTATTGTTTCTGAATCCTTCACAGGTCGGTGACACATCCTTTGACTTGCCAGAGGCCAATGTTTTGATCCAAATCTCCTCCCATGGTGGATCACGCAGACAGGAGGCCCAGAGGCTTGGCAGAGTCCTCAGAGCTAAGAAAGGTTCGACTGTCTGCGCAAAAAAAAAAAAAAATGTATTTCAATTGTTTTCTTAGAGGTGACGCATCCTAACCTCACTGTCCTCTTCACCCCTGGTTGTGAACAATAACAGGAATGGTGGCAGAGGAGTACAATGCTTACTTCTATTCACTGGTGTCCCAGGACACACAGGAGATGGCTTACTCCACCAAGAGGCAGAGGTTCCTCGTGGACCAGGGATACAGCTTTAAGGTGCAACATCTTATCATCTTAACCCTCCTGTTATGCTCATTTGTAAGCAACAGCAATAATGTGTATTTTACTTTGACTATTTAACTATTCCAGGTTTGGCAAAAAAAAAAAGTAATGTTGTTTTGGGGTTTTTTTTAGTTTCAGATAGCTATGCATTTAGACCCAGATTAGAACGAGCCTGATGTGTCTGGTATCCAAAAGGTTTTGGTTCATTATATCCAGCCAGGGTGGTGGCCGGTGTAGTATGAAACAGGGAGAGTAAATCTGGAGGGTTTTTTTCCCAAATAATGTAACAGAAAAGAAACTGGATTCTGAAAAAGCATCACCCTCCCTCAGAGATAGTTTAGAGGCTTGTAAGCCAGGACCTGTTTATTTTGTACAGTTTTATTTTGAGGAATATGGTACAGATGACAAAGTGCCTGAGATGTTTTGCAAAATTAATTTAAAATCTTTTTCTGAATCAGATGTAAAGTAGCTTTTTATTATGGTATGGTAAAATAAACTATTTTTGAATATGTAGGCAACTAATTCTTCTGGACAATTAGGAAAATGGTTATAGATCAAACTGTGTGCCTGATCCTTAGTGTTTATCATAAGGCGATTCATTCTTGTTCAATGTGGGAACACCAACTACTAAATTGTTCCTTTTGTTTCATAGGTGATCACAAAGCTGGCAGGTATGGAGGAAGAGGACTTGATGTTCTCCACTAGAGATGATCAACAGCAGCTGCTTCAGAAGGTCCTTGCTGCTTCAGACCTGGATGCTGAGGAGGAAGTGGTGGCGGGGGAGGTTGGCGGACGACCACAGGTGAGAGGACTTTTGCCAAACTCAGAAACGTATATTTGTACATTTTGTATTTGACAATAATATTTTTCCCCTTTTATCTGCTTCCCTGTTAGGTTTCAAGGCGAATGGGCACCATGAGTTCCATGTCAGGTGCAGATGACACCGTGTACATGGAATATCAAAGTCGAAGCAGCAAATCCGCTGCGCTAAGCAAGGGCGTTCACCCGCTGTTCAAGCGCTTCAGAAAGTAGATGCACTGACTGAAAACCCTGACACCTAATGAGCTCTAACAGCACAAAGTTGTGAATTGAGTGACGGATTCAGAGAGTCTGGTCTGGTGAATGGATCAGTGACTGGAGATACTCAACACAACACAAATGTCTGGACATAAGATGACAGTGGATAGTGATTTAAATGTGTCAGATAGATGATGTAAGGAGTAGCTAAAAGTTACTTTTCATTCCTCTGGCAGTGAGTGATATAACTTGTAGTCTTATGTACTGTTCAGGATATATGTTGGACATCAGGATACCTTTTTTTTTTTTTTTTATAAATTTGGCTGAAGTGGGTATCAATCTGTTTGTGAAAGCCCCATTGACAATTTTTTTTACTGTAATGTTTTTTGTTAAGGAGTTTATATCTTTAAAATATTTTGTAAAAGAACTGTTTGAAGCTCTCCACACTATAAGAACATCAGTAGCTGCAAGAGGCTGAAGTGAATGCTGTGGCAAACATCCACACCCTGGTACAGACTTGTCCCTCCCTTTCTTTTAAGCCAATCCTCTTCCTGTGAGGTTGGACAAGCAACCAGTTAAAAGTGCTCCTTTTATGCAATTCCATCTGACATTACCTTATCACGCAGGGAGGGCTGTGTTTACATATGTCATGAACATGCATTTGCAGATGTAAAGCTTTGCAGAAGAGTCAGTTATATACTGCTCTTCCTCATGCACGGACAGTTAGACATTTCACCACATGCTGAAAGAATTAGCTAAATCAGCTAGGTAAACAGCTCTTCTGTTCAATGCAGTATGAACATCAGTAAATGCTTAAAGCTCAAATGAATGGCAAGAATTTTATATAGCTACAGTGTTATGTAACAGACAAAGATAATTGCTTTACCTTTAAATGATACATTTTCACCAATGAGTAAAACTAAACAAAAAAAATCACTTGAATACTGTTTACCCCACTTGCAATTAAGGCATCAATACTCACTACTAGCTGCACACAACTCTTTCTGAGTGCAACAATTTGTTTTGAATTGGCCACAATAAAGAGTGTGCACTATTATGCGCAGGATTTCCTTCCCTCTGAGGCCAAAAGGAGGGAAAACTTAGAGCTCTATTTGGGCTTGGCATGAGTAAAAGCCAAGGATGGGGGGGTGGATGGGGGGGGTCTACTTCTGTTGCTTCTTCATGACTTGAAAATATTCCAAAAAGAACCTCTAGAGCCTGGTGCCTTGTGCAAGCAGCAAAAGGCCTGAGTGTGGGAAAATACCCACCTCTGCCCAGCCACCCTTTGCTACACCACAAGGCGCGATTCCCCCTGAATGGCCTTGTCTGTGACCTCATCAGCGTAATCACTGTTTTGTGTCCTCTTGGAGACTTGACGCTTATTCGCTTGGAAGGATTGAAAAGTAATGAGGTGGATTTTACTTCACGTGTCTTTAGCAAGAGAGAGGGAGGACAGGCCATCCTGAGGAAGTACTTTTATCACACTGGAAAATAGAAAACAGTACATGGATGACCGATTGCATACTGTTTCATATCCTAGTTATTGGTGCAAAGAGTTACTGTTTTTAGCTAAGACTTTTAAATTCTCAGAAGAGTAATAGTTGCAATCATAAGTTTAAAAAGAGCAGCAGATGTAGAGTGTAAAATTTAACTTTAAGAAGTGAAGATAGCCACACCAAAAGTTTAGTCCAAGTTCATGTCAGCATGTGTACTTTCTGATTTGCTGAAGGTACGATGTAGAAAAGTGTTAGTGATATGATCACTTCTGCACTCTGTCTCCACAGGTTGCATAAAGTCTGTCAAAGTTTTAAACATGAACACACTGAGGACTTACTGGTGTGTTTGTGTAACAGCTAATGATTTGTGAACCCACTTGGAAGCTCATGGGCTTTACATGAGTGTTGGGTGGTGTTTTTTCTTTATTTATTTATTTATTTGACTTTTGTCTTTTTTTTTTGCCCCATGTGACGTTTACCGCAGTCTTCACAGTTTGTGTGTGTGTGTGTGTGTGTGTTTGCTGGGGGTGGGGCGTACATTTACACGGGGTGACTGATTGGTGTGATGTAACTGTGTTTTAGCACGTTGTACTGCGCCCATTCTCTAAAGAAAGAGTGAACCCAATAGTTTTTAGTGGAAACGCCCACATCCTAATACAGCGTCACATCCCTCCCTTTCTTTGAAGCGATCGTCCAATCCTCTTGCACTGAGGTTGTACAACAAACTATTTAAAAGCGTCCCACAATAAAACCCCATCCTACATCACACTACCACACTGGGAGGGCTGAAGTTTGCACGTGCTGGGAACATGCAGATGTAAACTCTGCGCTTTTACACTTTGCAGAAGACTCACACAGACATCGTTTCTCCTCACGCAAACAGCAAAAAGTATTGTAAAAATGCCCATCCTGACTAATTTCACTGCAGCATGCTTGAAGAATTTACAAGCCGACCGGCTCAATAAGCAACTGTTCCACGTTTTACGCGCTTTGCACAAGACAGCAGCCAGCGAAGCTTTGGGGATCTCCACAACTGGAGAGGCGGCCATGTCTAACAGATTGATCACAACTGAGGATGTCGGTAAGAAAACGAAGATCAAGACCCTGAAGGAGATGCCGGGACCCAGCACCCTATCCAACTTGGTCGAGTTCTTCTGGAGAGACGGGTTTGCCAGAATCCATGAACTCCAGGTAATCGTGTACATATGTATTTTATTCTCTTGTCATCCTTTTCCGGCATATGAAACGATTCCTTTCTGTTTTCTCAATGGAACTGAGCCAGTGAATTCCCAGTGTCAGCCAAATTTACCACCTATGCGTAAAATGGCACAGACAGTTGCGTAAAAGCGCACTAGGAAGTTCTGGGAAACGTTCTGCTGGGTTTTGTAACAGTAAACGAAAGCTCATCTATGTTATGATCCTGAATATAATGTTACAGAGCGCTTTGGTCGCAGTTCTTTTGTCTTCAACGCTAAAAGGTGGGAAATGTGCAAATTAGTCACACTTACCGTCAATCAACATCACAAAACAAGACTTGTGTCAGCATTTTCACTTGTGGGAATGATCACAAAAACATCACACTTTTTAAGCGTAAGCTTCAAAATACATTGTTGATGCTTAGTGCTCCTCTTTTCCTTTTCCCTTTCCCAAGTTGTTGAGAAGATAAAATTAAATTTTACTTATGGCACACAGTTATCTTCTTTAATAGCCGTTCCCAAATACTACTAGTGATTTATTTACCATGCAGCAATTCATAAGCTTTATCAAAGTTGTATCATTATATTCCTATTATATGAAGTATGTCAATGACAATTAGACAAATTCATATAAAAAATGTGGATTTAATGAGCTTATTGTCACTCCTACATTTTGATTTTATAGAAGTTATTCCAGTGTTGCTGGTGGAATTGTCCTATATATCAAAGTCAAATGGATTAAGAATGGATTTATAAATTGATTGTTGTCATTACTGCTTTATAGATGGAGCACAGTAAGAAGTATGGGAAAATTTTCAAGTCTCGTTTTGGGCCCCAGCTGGTGGTCTCGGTTGCAGACCGTGACCTGGTGGCTGAGGTGCTGAGGGCTGAAGGTGTGGCCCCTCAGAGAGCTGTCATGGACTCCTGGAAGGAGTACAGAGACCTGAGAGGTCGTTCCACTGGCCTCATCTCAGCGTGAGTCCCTTTCAACATTTTGATTTTTAAATTCTGAAAACAACCCCCTGAAATCACAACTTGATTGGGGTATATAGTACAATCACTTTATAATGTATGTAGACTCGGTCTGTCTGCTTGCAGCATCACATCACTTCTAGTGTCCATGCCTTTTACTTCTAAGTAGTCCACTTCTGTGTCTGAAGCTCACTTTGTAGTCTGTATCTTGTTTTCCAGTGAGGGGGAAGATTGGTTGAAGATGAGGAGCGTGCTCAGGCAACTCATCATGCGCCCCCGTGATGTAGCAGTCTTTTCTGATGATGTGAACAAAGTTGTAGATGACCTGATCAAGAGGGTGTGTAGTCTGCGCACCCAGGAGTCTGATGGAGCAACTGTCCACAACATGAATGACCTCTTCTTCAAATATGCCATGGAAGGTTTGCAAAAATTGTACAATAGTTATCCTAACTGTTCGGATGTTGCGGGTGTTGTAAAGATAAGGGGAAAGTAGATTAGTGAGGCCATCTGAAAGAAAAAGAAGTAGACAGGAAGAGAGAAAATAATCATGATAATGATAATAATAATAATAATAATAACAATAATAACAAAATAATTTGCAAAGCCTGGTGGTGTTGCTTCTCTTTGTCTTTTCAGCTGTGGCTGTTATTTTGTACGAGTGCAGACTAGGATGTCTGGAAAATGAAATTCCCCAGGAAACCCAAGACTACATCAGTGCACTGAATCTCATGTTCAGTTCCTTTAAGACAACCATGTATGCCGGGGCGATCCCCAAGTGGCTTCGAGTTGTCCTTCCCAAACCGTGGGAGGAGTTCTGTCTCTCCTGGGATGGCTTGTTCCAATTCAGTAAGTGATTTACAGTTGTAATTATTGACCATGAGGTACACATAAGTACTTTTCTGCTATATTATACAACCAGTGAACTGTTTGCCAGCATTAACACTTTCAAATAAAAAAGGTATTTCAGCAATATCATACTGTTCTTCCAAAATGTTGTCAAACCAGAGAGATTCAAAGAATACTGAGGAGGCAGAAGTTTCCTGATATAGTCACTAGTAAGGCTCAAACCAAAGCATTGAACACTACGATGAGTTTGTTATAAGCTCCAAGCAAAGCCAAGGTAACCCTAAAGTCATCGAGACCTTTGATCTCGTGGTTTATTAGATTAGATTAGACAAACTTTATTAATCCCCAGAGAGGAAACTCATTGCCACCTATTTAAACATACAATAATTACTCTAAAAATATAGATTCACAAAACACATCAATAAATAAATGACATTGATGAATTAAATTGATAAAATAACTGCTGCTGGAACAAAGCATCTTCTCATTTGTTCTGCAGAGCACGTAAAGTCAGTTAAAAACATTGTGTAAAAGACTGTCTTCAAAATTTAATTTACTTGTTCTCTTTTTAAGAGTGACCTCCAGTGAGTCTGGGGTGATGCCAATCATGAAACCAGCCCTTTTGATCAACTTATTGATCCTGTTTTTTCATCCACATAAATGCTGCGCCCCCAGCAAACTACAGCCTTAAAAAGGACACTGGCCTAAACCCCTGATAAAGGAGCCTCCTGCTAAGCCTCCTTCTTAAGAAAAACCTCAGTGTTCAATTTGCTGTCCAGGATTTGTACAGTTCAGTGAATTGATGCCAGATTAAAAAAAAAAAAAAAGGTAATTACAAATAGTTTAAAATGTGTAATCAATAAAATCTTGGATCTGATGAAATACTTGCAAACTTTATTTGGATAAGTTGCCTGACATCAATGGACAAGAATGTAGATTTGCATATAAATCTCTGCTGTACCAGGGGATTGTAGGAGTATGAGGTCCCTCTCTTACGTAACCTGTTTTTTTTTTTTGCTCTTTCTTTTCTTTCACAACTCTCTCTTACACACACACACACACACTTACACACACACACACACACACTCATCCCATCTTCCCTGTCACTCTCTAAATCCCAGGCCTTATTCACGTTGATAAGAGGCTTGCACAGATCAAGGCCCAGCTGCAGCGGGGAGAGGAGGTGAAGGGGGGGGTGCTCACACACCTGCTCATTACCAAAGAGATGAGCATGGAGGAGATCTACGCTAACGTAACAGAGATGCTTCTGGCTGGAGTTGACACGGTGCGTGCATGTGTCTGTGTTTATGCTGTATGCAAAGAGGGATTCAAGGTGTGTCGAGTTGCAGTGAGTGTTGCTTTAGCAGGAGGTGGAGGGGTCGGGAGTTGCACGTGTGGGTCTGTCCCTGTGTGTGTATGTGTGTGTGTTGTGAGTCAGTCTTGAGTTTCAGGGGTTGGGTTTCTGGCGCCACATCCGTGCCTGTGTAGCTGTGCCAGCGTCAGGTCAGAGCAGTGAATCGGGGGAGTTACACAATATCCCACTGACAAAGTTGTTCTCACTCTGATTTAGTTTCTTGTCATTGTCTGTGTCTGTTAGGTCTACACAGGGGGCCTTTTTGTCTTTTTTTTCCCCCCGCTGGCTGACATCTGTGTTGTGTATTCATATGGTTCCAGAGAAACTTAATTAGATGCTTTGCACTCAGAAACAATTAAGGATGTTGGTTTAATTAACACTGTAGTTTTAATCTCATTTTGGGAAAATTATTAACCTCTTATTGGCTGATTTAAAAAGTGCAAAATACTGCAAGAGAGCAAGAGAGGTGATGTAACACAAAAGTTTTGAGCATGTTTCTTTTACATGTTTGTCATCGGACCTCCCACACAAAATCCAAGAAACGGAAAATTAAAGATGTTGACAACATCTGTTTCCAGATTATGCATAGCACCCACAAAGTGCCTCACAAATTGTGCGTGTGACTGTGTGTGCAGTCACATCTGTGTGCGCTCTGCGTGCACATGTTCATAGTTACTGCCTAATTTGTTTGGGGTACTGTCAGATTAATGAGAATTATTGGGGTAGAGTGTTTTGTGCTGTGCCTGGGGCCACGGGATAAAAGGGTGTGTGTGTTTTTGTTGAACTTGTTGAATCGGCCACGTCCTGGTAGGGGGTGGTCTTAGCTGAACCATTACCTGACCCTGTGGTGCATTTGCCTTTACTCGGCACACACAAGAGCTGTCAAGACACATTAGCCACAGCCAGAGTTATAGCACAGTCTGGGCAGAGGTGAGATGAGGGGGAGAGTGAGGGGCTGGGTGAGAGGAAGGAGTGGGGAATTGGCATAATAAGGAGGAAGAAAAAAGAGCTGGGGGTCTGAGGGATGTTGGAAAATTAAAAGAAGTAGGGAATAGAGGAGGGTGGCCGAGGTCTTTTGAGAACTGTGCTTAGATGAGCTTTTGTCATACAATTCCTTGCTGGCTATGTCTGAGGTGCTGCCAGCATCCATGCCAGCTGGGGTTGATTAGGAGCAAGCTGGTTACATGGGGAGAGAGTGATGACACAGTGGGAGGGAGAATCTGAGGAAGGGCAGGGAAAGAGGGAGGTGGAAAACACAACAGTGAAAAGGATGGCGGGGGGATGTACAAGAGCAGATCCTCTTGCGATCATTAGTTAGTCCACTGGGAGACACTGACCTTAGAGTGACCTCTGGGGTCTATTAGGTTTGATGCTAGCAAAAATAAAACTGTCGCTCCGGTATCTGTACATGTCGTGAAATGTTTTTGTGGAAAAGTGAAGGGGCTGGATAAAAAGACAGACCAGGAAAAGAAGTTGGATTTTAGCAGGGGGAACCAGGCTAACGGGACGCCCTGTGGATATGAGAAAGATGACGCTCATGTACATATCAATTTGGTCATCTGCCTCACTGAAATAACAATTTCTGTGAAATCTGAGTCAGAAAATGGGAGCTGTGGCAATTGAGAAAGATAAGATAACAGACATGATGATGTAGAGTGGTTTCAATAAAGAAGAGGAAATGAAGAAGATCGAGTTGTGTGTGTGATAGAGTGATTGCAAGGTTCCTGGAAAGAGTTGGCCAAGGGAGGTGAACATGGGAGGAAAGAAGGAGCAGCAACATAGATGGGGAGTAGAACTAGTTTGTCATTTGCTTATTATTAATAAGGAGGTTTTGTGGTGTTATGTGACACAACTGCAATGTGTCAGAGATGGAGGTGATGAAAAGTGAAGAATAAAGTCAAGGCGAGTTTAAACAGGTGGTGGTTTGGACAACAGCACACTACGGACAGCCTAATAACAATGTAATCTTTGTTTTCTGTATAAATAGCTTTACCTAAATAAACAGCACTATTAATGCACATTTGCAGTTGGGGTGCCAGATGAGCTACTGTTGAACATTGACTGTGATAGGTGTTTTTTTTTTGCATAATATGGAGGTTGTATAGCCCTGGGAACGGCCAGAGTGAACACACTGACTCCTCTATGCCAGCAACTAGCAATTGAACATCAGCAGTAGAGTGTAGAACAATGGATGAAGATGGCCTGGGTGTGTATGGGAACAAGCATTTAGAATTTATATCCTGACTTTTGCACCTGGGAATCCGTTTTTTTTTTCTACCTATCTTACCTTAAAATCTTTATCAATGGAGTCTTTGTAATCCACATAGAAGGAGTGTGTTTCCCAGAAGTCATTCCAGGTGATCACCTGGAGCAGAATTGAGGACATAGTGCTGGATTACAATCCTGTCTGCTTGGCAGGCTCTGCAGCAACATCCGCAGTGAATGGGCAGAGAGCTCCTGAGGTGATGAGATAGAGCTACCAAGCCAAGAGGTGGTTTACTATGCCCGCTGGAGGATGTGGAGCATGGGCAGCAGAGGTTGACTGAAGACAGATCATCCTGAGACACCAGATCAGATCAGAGTACCCTCTGGCTGAAGTCAGACCCCCCACATATCACTGTACAGAACTGGTTCAACTGAATGTCAGGAGCCGATTTTCCTTGGATGGTGCCGAGGGTTATGTACACAATTTATTTTGCCTCTGCAAGAGCAATGTCAGTAATTCAGTTTTGGGTTTTTTTGACTAATGACACTCTGTGCATATCATCCATCAATTATTTTCAGTATTCTTTTCATACACTTTTTCCACATGTATATCCATTACATCTTTTGAAGTGCTGAATACCATCTTCAGTTACTTTATTATTTTGCAGCACAAAATCTTGCAACAACAGTGGCCTGGTTATGTCTATTCTGGGTATTGCTCATAAACTGTATATAGAATGACACCTCCTATTTGTTTGTGGAGTTTGGCATTTTAACGTTGCCATGTTAGTTGCTTGGAGCCACAAGTGACCATATTTGGACATGAAGAGAGAAGTGAGGAGGTGGGTCTCTAATGCTTGAATGTGAGGACACTGTCCAATGTGTATGAGACTTCAGCATCGGTCTCATTGGAGATCAGACCAGTCGATCAAACTCTTCCTCCTCTAGTGGCTGTTGGGAGCATTGCACTTTTTTTGCACTCTGGCCGCATTTTTTAGCCCTGCTTGCTTTGTCCATTTCTCTATACAGTCTATGGTATACCTGGAGCTGTTAAATGAAAGTTAAAGAAACTGAGTAAAGTAAGTTTGAGAAGTCACTGACATTCAAACATGGAGCACCTGGTGGATGGATGTGACGTAAAGGGCTGAGAGTGCAGCTGCTGGAGTGGACCTCAGTGTTTGCACAGGATGTGGAATATAGCCCCACTCTCCTTCAAAGCCCCTCGCTGCTTCTTGCGCAACTATTCGAGAAGCTCTAATTTCAGCTTGAATTGCATTTAAACATATTGCAGAATACTAAGAAAAAATGATTGGTTGGAAGAGCTGATGAACAACACTTGAAATATGAATTAATATAATAATTTGAGCTTTTTTTTTTTCTATTTCAGACATCCTTCACTCTAACCTGGGCCTGCTACCTGCTCGCACAGCACCCTCACATACAGCAGCAAATCTTCACAGAGGTTACAACAACTCTGGGATCAGGAACAGTCGCCACTGCTGACGATGTCCCTCGTCTGCCTCTCATCAGAGGGCTGGTCAAAGAGACTCTCAGGTACATACTGAACTTTTATACTCTTCTAGCTTTTTTTTTTTCCTGTAGCTGCAAGTCTCTATTGCATTTTTGGAAACATTATAGAAGTTTGATGCTTTGTTGTCTTTCTGTGTGCATTGCTTTTACTTGTCTGTGTATCTTAGAATAAGGCTTTTTAAAGAAGATTAAACCATATTGCTGTTGTGTGTCCCACCCTGAGAGCAGGCTTTTTCCAGTTCTCCCAGGCAATGGTCGGATTACCCAGGATGACTTGGTGGTCGGCGGATACTTCATCCCCAAAGGGGTAAGACTAATAGAGACTTTCTGGAGTGTGCATGTGCTGAAGCAAAAGTGTGGCTATGTGAGTTAGCCAAAAACATTACAGTGGAACCAGATGTAACATGATACTGCATTACTCACACATGTCTCTCAGGTATAGATGCATGTGCGATAGCACAGATGTTTTCATTTCACAATTGACATTTTTTCTCACTTTGTTAGACTCAGTTGGCCCTGTGTCACTACTCCACATCCTTGGAGGAAGAGAACTTTGCTGATGCTTCAGATTTCCGACCGGACCGCTGGATACGGAAAGATTCCTCAGATCGTGTCGACAACTTTGGCTCGATTCCCTTTGGCTACGGCATCAGGAGCTGCGTCGGCAGGAGAATAGCAGAGTTAGAGATGCATCTAGCTCTCACAAGGGTAGGGGAGAAACGCATATCTAGAAATATATTCAGCTGGAGCTATACTGTATGATAGTATGCTCAGTACACATGGGAGTGGAAGACTCTATTAATTTGTGTAAGCTTCATCCAGAATCTACTCTTTAAAAATTCTGGGTAACTTCAGAACTTCATTGTCCAAATCACTAACAACACATGACCTATATTATACTATTCTTTAGTCCGTATTGGAATAAAGTATAGTTATCAAACCTAAAGGCAAAAAAAGTTAATTTTTTTAATCAACTCCACACCAAAATATTTCAGGACTTTGCTAAGATGTTCATCAAAAATTGCATCTTGGTAGAATCTATAGTACAAAAAAATTCAAATATCCCCCAGCCCATCCTCAGCTTCCACTAAACCCCTGAGGCATTTCTCCAAAAATGGTTTACTTTCCACTTCTCACAAATCACATGGTTCTCGCAATCCCTGAATATTTTTGAATTTGTTGAAGAAACTTAACAGATTTTTAGCTTCCATGTAAACACACTTAAATGTACTCCGTGTATAACTATAGAAATGAGACATGTTTGTGTTTTTGCTCCTTGTGCAGCTCATTCAGAAGTTCCACATTGGTATGTCTCCTCTCACTGCTGATGTCAAGGCCAAAACCCATGGCCTGCTCTGCCCTGCCGCCCCCATCCACCTGCAATTCACCGACAGGGAGTACTAGATGCAGGCTCCCCTCCATAAAGTCTACTGTACTGGATGTTTCCTAAAGTGCTGATTTGTTTTTAAGAGTCTTTAAAGACACTGCTTTTAATAAAGCTTCCACTGTTTTGTTTCAGATGCCGAGCTGAGACTGAGGTTTTACTCAGGCAAGAAATGTGTGTCACCTGTTTGTTAGTGACGAGGACACAGATACTGTACAAATAATGTAATGTAAGCTGTAAAAACTTTTGATGTGTATATTATTTGAACTTAGTGAAAACCACTGCAGTTTTATCTGGACTGTTACTCCTCCCATCCGCCCTATTCAAAATAGTGAGTGGAAAAAGGAACTAATCTCTATACTTTACCTGTACCCTCTTATTTTAATGTGCATGCATGTATATAATGTGTGCACACTCTAATACATAATCACGCTGTTTCCTCCAAGCTTGAGAGAGAGAAATTCACTGAACATGTTAAAGGACAGGTGTGAATGTACTGAAAATTAGCTGTATTTTGCTGAGGTGTACATAACAAGCTTTATTTGATGATTATTTTGTCTGTGTTGCAAACCAAAATATTTTAACAAGTTTTTTTTGTTGTTTTTTTGTTGTTTTTTTATTGGGAACTACAAGAAGAACATTCACTGACTGAAGAATCATGACATGATTTTGTTTCAGGTACTGTATATCCATGAAACATTAAATACATAGCATAACTGAGTAAAAACAACAAGTTTTAAAATGTTTTTTAAAGTAAACGTATTTGTAGGAAAATTGCTTTTAGGTTTTTAGACTAAATCATTTGATTGTCATGTGAGGTAGAATTAATTAAATAAACTGAAGTGAAATTATTGTTCAGCTAATGATCTGAATCCGTTCCATGTGATATATTTGGTTCAAAGAATGTGTTTAGAGTTTTTGGCTTTATATGCTGCTTGTGTGAAATGCATTTTACCAGCATATCAGTTAAATTATGTTTTTTTGTTTTTGAGAGGGAAACTGTACGTTACAGAATAGTTGTAAAGGGAAGAGACAAGTTGTTGGATTGTGTCAGTTTGAAGGATTACACTGGGGTGGCACAGAGCAAAATGGAATCACTTTTATAAGTTTTTGTATTTATCTACTCTTTAGTCTCTTTCTATAGTTCCAGTGAAACTGGAAAACAATAAAAACAATTTAATTATTACTTAAAACATTGTGTGTTGTCCTTCTGTGAAGACTTTTAACTGAAAAAAATACTGAAGCAGTGTATCAAAACCCAAATTATTACATTCATGACGACTATAAATGTGGGAAACTGATGAAAACATCAAACCAAGTTAAATAAATCTTTCTACTCCAGTTTTTAGTAAATGTATTTATGCATATAGAAAGTTCTCCACTGAGCCATCCAAAGTATAATCTCTGTGACAGAGTAATAACACAAAAGCAGACCCACCCAGGGTGGAGGCTGAACAATACTAGAAAAACACTTGGGAGAAGGAGGCCTCACATAATACTGATGCTCAGCGGCTAGCAAACCTGAGAGCAGGCCATACTAATCTCCCTGAGCAAGATCCAGTGACCATCAAGATGGCAGACTTCCAGGAAAGGGTCTCAAATACAAAGAGCTGGGCAGTACTCGGCCCTGATATGATCTACACTGTGATGGTGTTCAGCATATCGCAGCATACTCTTATGTTGAAAGGTCAGTAACTGGAGGTGGTTTGGGCAGATGCTGTATGGTGTTGTCAATGGCTATGCACAGGTTGGCATTGAAGCAGCTATGTGTTAAACTGATCTGTTGTAGTGAATCCTTAACGCACAACATGACACACACCTACTGGCTAAAGAAGCTAACTGCGCTCGATGAATGCCTGGTAGCTCAATTGAATAAGCTGCTAATGGATGCGACCCACCCTGAGTGTTAAAAAAAGGCAGGACAAGCTTGATCCTGAAGCATCTCCAGAAACAATACCTTACCATGTGCCTGTAATCTGCTCCTGCACAACATTGCCACAAGAAAGTGAACCATGTCCAAATATTTACCCAGAGGAAGGAACGTCCAGAAAAGTCATCTGAATGGAAAGAACAAGGTCTGGGCTATCAACACTTATGCGTTGCTGGTGATCAGATACCCTGCTGGCATAATAAGCTTACACAAGGGGGAGATAGAGGCCACACATAACAAGACAAAGAAGCTCCTCACATTGTAAGGAGGGTTTCATCCAAAGTCCAGTACCCTGAGACTCTAGACAACACAGAGGTGGCTGAGGAATAGTGAGTGTCACAGCTCTCAAGGGGAAGCTTTACCACTTGAGAAGTTCTCTGAATTTATATAGCTATGGGTCATACATAGGGTCAAGGGATTTACATAGAAGGGATGTCTTACAGCAATATGGTGGTGGAGTGTTGGTGCAAATGTTCATGGGACATTGTTGTGTGTTGTGGCAGATAATTCAGTTTAACATGGACTTGCATTGCTCCAGAAAAAGCAGAAGTTGGTGACTTGGTGCACAAACATCCAAGTGTAGAGGAGACAGGATTCAAACCTGGAGGAGATGGCAGAAAGGAGGGCCTTACTAAGAAAAGGGGTAAAAACAGAGCAAGTTGTTTAAATCCGGGTGGCCGGAGGTCAAGGTCAACATTGGCAAAATAAGTAAAGCTTCAGCTCATGCAGCTTCAACACATGCTGCAAACAAATGACTTTGACATGCTGAAGTTAATAATCTGCCACACCTCTCAGGGGAAAGCTTTAGACACTTTAGAAGTGCTCAGAACTGATAGAGTCATGGAAGTGGATAAAATTGGTAAAGACAGCATAGATCTCTTGCTGTGCTTTACTTTACTTGCTTGTCAAGTTGTGTCAAGTTTTTCACACCTTTAGACTTTCCCAATATCTCATTGCAGCATATGGTATATGATGGTATTTTTAGTAAAAACAAATCTGCAGCAGTAATACCAGGATGACATCAGTGTTAGCGTAAAAACCCACATGAAGTGTGAGTTAAACATTACAACATTCCCGATTGTATACAGTGTCTGTCTTCTTTAATGAATGATGCACTTTGAGGTGAAAATGGAGGATTTTTCACCACAACTGTTCTGTAGCAAAAAGTTCACACAGCGTCAACAGTGCTGACTGGCTGATCTGAGTAGATCTAAACCAAAAGTATTTCCACACAGGTGCATTGGATTAGTTTTTCTCAGCTTGGTTGCCTATTTGTTCTCATTTTAGGACTGACTGCCTTCTAGTGGTATGAATTCTGCACTGCGATGCAGACTTTTGGTGAGTGTCAGTTTTAAAATGAAACAAGGTATTTGATTGTTTTTTATGATATTGGGGGTTTTACTTTCAGAATAATTACCCCAATGTCACCCAACTCCAGTATTGAGACACTAGGACTGTTTATTTAAATCATATATGGGAAAATGGGACAGCAAGAGGAAAAATCACTCAAGCTACTTTCAAATCTGTTTCAAAACAGATGAATATTAAAGAACTTATTAAAGTATTTGTTAGTTTAAGAGGTTGAGAAAAAGTTCTGGAGCAAAGGTGTGGAGCATAGTTTGTTAAAATGTGCTCAATATTTCAAAGAAACTCTAGTGTTTCCTACAGTTGTAGAGTTTGCTAATGTAGGTTAAAACAAGCAAAAGTAAAACAGAACTACTAATTTAGGAGGTTCCAAAGAAATAGCTGTTTCACCTTTTGGTCTTAAACTTCTCTGGACCATCTCAGTCCTAAACGCTCTTGATAAACACGCCCTGGTATAATCTCATGCATTCAAAATACTGGTTTATGTCTTATATTAGTTTAGTTTAGTAATTGTTTATGTTGAAAGAAGGAACACGGAAATAAAAAATAAAAAATAAATGAACAGAATCTGTACTTGATAAAAGCAAGTCTGATTAAATCCTGACTTAATTACAGTTTTTAAAAACAAAAACAAAAAACAAATTTGATTTAGCCTAAGTGTACAATTGTAATTGCTGAATGTTTGTCATCTTTGCACTGCACATTTGTCTCCAATAAAAAATACGCATTCACAGGAAAATTTCTTTCAGTATTTGATTCAAATAAATAAATAAATATAAGTTTTCTGATTACAAATAAGTACTTATCTGAGCTGGAGCTGCTGAAATAAAGGTTTGGTTTTTTTTTTTAACCTAATACAGTTTCCTGTCCATACCGTTAACCTGGGTAACCATATAATGATACGGACAAGTCTCGCGATGTTTCAAAAAAGCTCTGACGAGAACACAAGCGGAAGTAAATAGTCGTAATTGCACAGTAACTATTGAGAGCAGACGAAGTAGCAAGTTAAGCGTGGACGCTACTTGATTTTAACGAATTAAAATCAAACCACAAACTCCAGAGTTAGTGGGTTCAACGTTGAGACACAATAAACCCGCACCCTCAGCATTACTATTATAAATATATCACGAGGGTCGAGGAATCGTGCAGCACGTTTCGGGGCCTGGAAAGACGTATGCTAATCTAGCTAACGTGTCCAGCGTTAACGCGGCAGCTCGGCTAACATCCCGTTTAGCATCCCAGCCTGGCCAAAGACTACTGAAGTGCGTGGTTCCACAGGCTAATGTTGACTATCCAATTAAACAGATAAGTAGCATCAACCCCAGTTAGCTTTAACTCTGGCCGTGGTGGAAGGAAAGTTCGGCTGGATCTAAGATGATCATTGAAAACCTCGATGCCTTGAAAACATGGCTGTCTGAAACCCTCGAGCCCATGTAAGTACAGCTAGCTGTAAGCCGCACAGCTGCTTTGATTTTTACTCAGTTTGAATTGCACAACTTAGTCTTAGTTTGTGCAAACATGTAGGAAACCCAGTGCAAATGTCTTAGTAATGGCCGATGTTATTATATTTTGTAGGGAACTTTTCAACGTGTTATCACACTGAGTATTTCCGTTTTCATGTGCCTAATTTATTTTTTAAACTGCTCCAGTTGTGATGCAGACCCTTCTGCCCTCGCCAAGTATGTTGTTGCTTTGGTGAAGAAGGACAAAAGTGAAAAGGAACTTAAAGCCCTGTGTATCGACCAGTTGGATGTATTTCTTCAGAAAGGTATTTGTGGAAATTGTAACTTAGAAGGTCTCACTTCATTAACCACATCATTATTTGTGTTATAATTTATGTGTGCATTACAGTATCCTTTGATTTCTATGTTTACAGAGACCCAGCCATTTGTGGATAAGTTGTTTGAAGCAGTTAACAACAAATCCTACCTCCCACAGCCTGAGCAACCATCCGCTCCGGTCAAAGTTGAGAAAGAAGAGCCGAAGAAAGATGAGGTTGTCTTCTTTTAATGTCAAGAATATTAAAGATTTGTCAAGATGTGAAATATGTCGGAAGTCTTGTGTCTTTGGCCATGTCAGCTAAAAGCATTTGTTTAATGTACTTTTTTTGTCCAGACAAATCGGGAAGAAGACCGAGACAAGAAGTTTTCGCGGCGAATGAATCACAGCCCTCCACAATCAAGCTCTCGCTACAGTCGAGATAGCAGGTGTGGCACTTGCATGTTTGTGTTTGTTTAACTCTTTCTACTTTTACTTTGTTTTAACTTAAGTGTTGTGTTTTAATTTCCATTTTCAGAAGGGGAGATGACCGTAAAAGAGATGATCGCTCCAGGAAGAGGGATTATGATCGCAACCCGCCAAGAAGGGACTCGTACCGCGATCGCTACAATCGCAGGAGAGGACGCAGCCGCAGTTATAGTCGTAGTCGAAGCCGCAGCCGAAGTTGGAGCAAAGACCGCATTAGAGATCGCGACAGAGAGAGAGACAGAGACAGAGATAGAGACAGGGATAGAGATAGGGATCGAGATCGCAGCAGGAGCCGGTCCCTGAGCAGAACTCGGTCCAGAAGCAGGAGTAGAGGTAAGAGTCTGACTGAAACACCAGTTAGTTTACAGCTGAATGACTAAGTTACAGTATATGATGACGAATCTGCATTAGGCAGATCAGACAGTTAATCATAAGTAACATTCTAAAATAATGAGGACTGGATATTAAGGAATGAATCAGCTAATGATTAAAACCAAACAAGATTTATAATTTTGTAATATATGCACAGGTCTAGGTCCTCATGTCTATATGTGAGTTATTTTACCGTTACACATGACTGGTCTTGTCTGTTCACAGAACGAGACGCTGGAAAGTTGAAGTATGATCATGATCGAGTTGACAGATCAGAGACCGGGGATGGCTACGCCCCAGCATCCCTCGTCCCCACCGCAACCACTTCTCACTTCCCTGTGCCAACACTGAGCAGCACCATTACAGTCATTGCCCCCACGCATCATCATAACGCCAACACCACTGAGAGCTGGTCAGAGTTCCGCCCTGATCACCCTGTGGATCGTGGCCCGTTCAGTAGAGGACCACCTCCTCAGCCAAGGAAACGATGTCGTGACTATGACGGTAAGGAAAGCTGATGATACTTTTAAGGGGCTCTGGGTTGGTTGTTTTTATGTTTATGTTGTGTTAAATGTTCTACATGGATCTGCTATTTTTTGTATTTATTTTATTTACAGAAAAGGGGTTCTGCATGCGAGGGGACATGTGCCCTTTCGACCATGGAAGTGACCCAGTTGTAGTGGAAGATGTCAATTTGCCCAATATGTTGCCCTTCCAACCTCCACCAATCCCAGGTGTGGACCCACCACCACCACCGGGCCTCCCACCACCGCCACCTCTCATGAACCCCCCACCTGTGAACCTTCGACCCCCTGTGCCCCCACCAGGTTCCCTCCCACCAAGCCTTCCACCTGTTGCAGGTAGGAACTTTGATCACGTTGATTGAAGATTTGTAAAACCTCAAGTGCACTTTTCATAACAACACAACATTTTACAAATCAATGTAATAATAGTAATAATAATAATAACAATGCATCACTGTTTCTTAAAGTGGTCTTTGATATTTTCAAAGTCCTTCTTTTGTGTGGTCACAAGCCCAAAAATAAAAAAAAAATTCACTTAACTTTGGAATGTTTCAATGTACCGTTAGTAGACTGGTCTTAATACTTCAGTTACTTAAAAACATGTTTTAATGTGTCAAAAAGTTTTTTGTTTTTTTTCTAAAGGGGATTAAATGTAAGAGTACCCTCAAGTGGGTGGATAATTTTTTAGATGTGTTGATTCTTCAGAATTGTGTCACTAGGCAACAGTTTGCAGCCAGGTGCGTATCCTGTCAGTTGCTATGAGCAGGATACAAATCCTCATTGAATGTGTATTTTTGTAAGCAGAATTGTTTCTGAGATGTTAAAAATATCCTAGGTAAAAAGAGTAAAAAGCTGAACACTAACCGATCAAAACATATTGTAAATTTTACCTGTTCAGAACTGTTTTGTTAGTCTTTTGCTTGAACTTAAACCCTCTGTATTTGGCACAGGTCCCCCTCCTCCACTTCCTCCACTGCAGCCTGCAGGCATGGATGCTCCTCCCAATTCCATCACCAGCTCAGTTCCCACCATTGTTACATCCGGGATGCGCTCCTCACTTCCCCAGGCCTCAGCACCACTCTTCACTTCTGGTAATGACTTTGTGTTTTCTGAATGAGCACATTTAATTCTGTATTAATGAATCGCAAATAGGCCTCGGGACCCCACCCCTCGGGTGCGGGTATAGAGGGTGGGTGGATGGATGGATGGATGGATGGATGGATGGATAGACTCACATTTTTAGTTCCCTGGATTACTGTTATCCTCTCTCTTTGCTGACCAGACCATTTTGAAACCGATGTGTACAATCCTGAGGCTCCCAGCATCACTAATACTTCCAGGCCGATCTACCGCCACCGAGTCAATGCCCAGAGACCCAACCTAATTGGTCTCACAATGGGGGATGTTGACCAGCCACAGAGAGGTACTGTTTACATAAAGTGAACCTTTAAAAATGTAAATGATTTGTCTGAAACTCAGTTCACAACACTGTTTGTGTTTTAGTTATTTGTTTAAAAGTCCTTTTGAGTCCTGGACTGTTGTGTCAGAATTTACCTGTCTGTATTTATCACTCTCCAGACAAGATTCCTAATAACAGTATTAGAATTGTCATGGAGTCTGACTCGAGGAAGAGACCGGCTGTCTCCCATGATGGAGGCCTGCTCCCCAAGAAACCCTGGTTTGACAAGTAAGACCTTTTTATCTGTAATGTAAAAACAACACGCCACCTTAAATGCAATGTCATATTTAACAGGCATGTGTTTTAATGATATTCTTCTTCTTTGCTCAGACCAAACTTCAACAAACCCAACCACCAGGGCTACCACAAAAGACCTCACTTCTCTCCAAACGCCAAGCTGCTTGTTCGGCAAATTCCACCTGAGCTCAACAACATCAGCAAACTCAATGAACATTTCAGCAAGTTCGGCACCATCGTCAACCTGCAGGTCAGTCGTCATGTGATGCCATCAATGTGGAAGTCCAGTTTTTATTGTCAGTAGTTAGTAAAATATGCAGCAAAGCCGTAGTGCAGTCACAGTTTGTACATGTGAAGGTTAAAGAGTTCTCAGACAGCTTTAATGTTGAGTTTAATACACTAATCTGTATTATTGACTTTTAAAACAGCAGGTATGGTAAAAAACAAGGCCATTTGAGTTGTCTGATAAATCAGTCATCAGTATGTTTTTCCAACAATTGGGGTGTAACTTAGTGTGAAGTAACTCTAGGTAAAAACAAAAAAGTCTTGAAACATTGGTACCTTTTTAGCTACCTCTCTTTGTCCAATTTCCTTTGAAGTGCTGCTTTTTAAAGGATAGTTTATCAGGTGGTATTTACAGTGACAGTGACAGGGACGGTAGGTCATAAAGTTCCTTGTGTCCATTATTAATATCAATTTCACATAAATTACTTTTATATATGTATTTACTTATATATCTATTTACTTACTTACTTACAGGTGGCCTACCAGAATGACCCAGAGGGGGCACTGATCCAGTTTGCCTCTCCAGATGAGGCCAAGCGGGCTATGCAAAGCACAGAAGCAGTTCTCAACAACCGTTTCATCAGGGTATACTGGTATCGCGATGATGGGAGTGATGGACTGGGCCAGTCTCGCTCACAGCAGCAGCCTCAGCCGCAGCCAACTATGGTGAGAGTTAACTGTTATGTCGCATCTTGTTGGAAAATGTTTCATCACAGCACAAGCCAGTATTTGTTTGCGTAAGAGTTTTCAAATGTTATTTTTTTAAATAAGAGGCATTTGTGAACAAGCTGATTCCTTGTGATTCATCCTCGAATTCACCATCGTGTGGGATCGTACAGTGTAGAAGTGTCAGAAAAGAGAGTTTCTCAGCCTTCATCAGCTTAAACAAGGGCATAATTCATCCACAGCTTTCTTTGCTGTCAATCTGTTGCTGTGTGAAATGTAACACCCCCTTAAAGGGTGTTTTCCATCATTTGTACAATAAGGCACAGCACCTACTGAAAAGTTTTCTCTTGGATTTCATTTCCTGGATGGAAAAAAGCTGTTGTTTAAATGGCAGTGGTGCCTGCATGTACAGTTATAGTACAGAGACCTTTAATTGAGTCATTCCAGGCTACATTGAAAGTGGGTAAATAAAAGCAAATGGCACAAATGCACCTGAAAGTTCAACATACCAAACAAAAGCCTGGAAGATTAAACAGTAGAAATGTCCACTTAAGTAAACATACTGTGATCAACACTTCACTCGTCCCTCAGCAGCCTTCAGCCACGTCTCTGAAGCAGTCTGTCAAAGATCGCCTGGGACCCATGCTCCCTGCCAACTCTGAGCCCTCCCAGGATTCCAGTGTAGCCTCTCAGGTGTGTGTGGTTGATCTTGTTTTTTTGCATATACTTGTCATAGTTCACACAATGTGTATATAAACATGATTGATGTCTTTTTTTTTTTTTTTTTTCCTCCCGTCGGTGCAGAATTCTTCTAAACTGTCAGTAAAGGACCGTTTAGGTTTCTCGGCCAAACCAGCAGCTCCTGTTGAAAAAGTAAGTATCCACAAACTCCTTCTTTTTCACAGGGTGTAAATGTTATGCTCTAACTTTCTCCCCTTTCTCAGGTGTTTTCAACGTCCATGGGCCTCACAAAGACTGTATACAATCCTGCTGCTCTGAAGGCAGCCCAGAAATCCTCAGAGGAAGCTCTGAAGAAGAAACAGGTGAGGAATAAATGGCATTTTGGGGAAAGGAGAGTGGAAGTATTCAGAAGTAAGGATAAAATAACACCAATCATTTTCCACATTTTGTCTTCAGGAAGCCTTCAAACTGCAGCAGGATGTAAGGAAGAAGAAGCAGGAAATATTGGAGAAGCACATTGAGACACAGAAGGTAACAGACTTTTGGAAAAAAATATATTTTTTAAGCAAGTCACTTTGGTCTATTTGCACAGATTTAGTGTTATGTTGTACATTGAATTTTAATTATTCAAGTACTCTAATAAACGTGTGATTCTCTGTTTGTTTCCTCGGTCTGCCTCAGCTCCTGATATCCAAACTTGAGAAAAACAAAGCGATGAAGGCAGAGGATAAAGCCAAGATCATGGAAACTTTGGACATATTGACTAAGAGCATCACCAAGCTGCAAGAGGAGATAAAGGGAATCTCCAGCAGCAACAACCCGCTACGAGCAGCCAAGAGCAAGGCCCAGGTAGTGTGTTGTCCCTCGTGGTGCCACACAGACCCAGATCCCCCCCCACCCCCTAAACTCCACTGATAAAAGTCTGATGGATTCTGATTCTTTTCATCTTGATTTAAACTCATGCATTTTGCTTTTGACAGAAAACTGGTTGTACCTCGCTCTTGCTGTAAGAGTGTATACTCAGTGCTTAGTGACATGTAACCAGCTTTCCTTCACAGGCACAGAAAGAGCTGCTGGATGCAGAGCTTGACCTGTATAAGAAGACGCAGGCTGGGGAAGACACTGCTGTGTTGAAGATGAAATATACCCAGCTGCAAATTGAGGTATTGAACTGAACTTCAGAGAGGAAACAATCCCATGTGCTTTAAATCCAGTGTAAAACTGCTGCTTCCACAGCAGCCACTTGAGGGCACTCCTGCCTTTGTTACTTCAAACAATCTGACCTCCATTCATGTCCACAGCGGTTGTGTGTTTTATGTTTGTCTTTGTTCGTCCAGGCAGCTAAAAGGGGACTCCTGTCACCAGGCCGAGGCCGGGGCGCCCACACTCGGGGCCGTGGTGCTGTCAGG
>OOFC01000134.1:0-11716 GCA_900323345.1 Pseudochromis fuscus
GGGAGAGAGGCTGAAATTATTCTACGGTCACAGGCTTTTTTCCCCCTCTCCATCTCCCGGCGAGGACCTCGGTGTATAATCCTTGGCGCTCGCCTGGCTCGTATATCTGCCGTCCCTGAGACAAAGGTTATATCTCTCTCCTCCAGGACCACTCGCCGCTGACCGAAGACCACATACCTGCTCTATTATCACCACATCATCAGCCCCTGTAGTGAAGAATTAATCACGCCAATGAGATTAATTTTTCAAATATTTATCGTGTATATTTATTCAATCCGGAGACAAATGATAACAGATCGTTTTAAGACAAGCCTACCTGAAGCGCCTTGATGTGCTCATTAACGTTATTTGTTCTCCTCAGTTATCTCAGTGTTGGTCTCCTCCGTTAATGTGTTGGCCTGGACATGCGTGTACTTCCAGTCATTCACAAATGGTTTTTCATCTCTTGCTTCCTTACTTATGAAGCATCACAAGTCTGCCACCCTGACGGTGAGCACCCATAAAATGAGAATAATTACCAGTCTCTTATTCCCTCTCCGCCACTCCACTCTCTTCTTGGCTCAGTCATTACCTAATCCTGGTGAAGCTACTTGATAAGGATTGTAATGATGGAATTATTAAGAGATATTTAGATGTAATGTAAGTCTGTCGGCCTGTGTGGAGGGTAGTGGAGGTTTGGGTTTCATTAAATTTCATTGGTGAGTCTGGTGTTAAAACCTCAATGCCCTGTGGATGGAGGTGTGAAAGGGCTGAAAATAATATAAAATAAAATAAAGGAAACAACAGATGGAAGGGGGGCAGAGCAGGTTTAAACCAAATTTTAAGGAAAGGACAAAAAGAAAAGAGACAATACTGTCAGAAAGAGGCAGAAGAAGGAAATTTAAATATCCTTCTTAGGATGGGGAGCCTCTGATGGGCCATGTCTAAGTTTGGAGATCCAGATACACAATGTGGTCATGATGCCTCCCTTCCACATACACACACACGCTCAAACACACCAAACCCTCCTCCCTCACGCTGCTTATCTCGATAATTACCTCCCCCAGGTACTGGTACACAGGGATACACCATGCACGTGCTGCCACCGGGGGCACTGCGCCAAGGAGAGCAGACGGCAGCCATTCAGGGGGCAGCGCGGAGAAAAAAAAAAGTGGAGGAGTGATGATGTGTGTGTATATGTGTGTGTGTGTGTGTGTGTGTGGGCGGTGGGGTTGGTGGATTTGTGGCGGTGTAGGAAAACATCAGGGGGAATTGGCTTCTGTAAGACAGGCGTCACGGCAGGCGTACGGTCTCCTAATTACGCAAGGTCTCCCACCGCCATTAGGAGCTGTCAGTAACATGAGGGAACGCAACCAGCCACTAAAGAACAGGAGTCCACCGCAATCCACCACAGACTGTGTGTGCCTGTGTGTGTGTGTGTGTGTGTGTGTGTGTGTGTGGGGGGGGTGTGTAAGCCTCTGCGTGTGGCTTAGGCTTTGACCTGAACTGACTTTTTTTTTTTTTGGTTTGCTTGTTAAATTCAGTGCTTTGAACCATAGGAGCATCTCAGCCAATCAAAAACATATTTGCGATGGGCAGTGTTGTTGGATAGTAACACTATTGGTGGAAAATTAAACCTTTCATGGATGTGTGAGAAGATGTGTATGATGGAGTTTAAAGACGTGCTTGCGAGTGTATGTTTATACTTTTAGAAATAAAAAAAGTTTAATCTATTTTTGTCAGACGTTCACAGGTTTGTATATTCTGGTCTTTGCTTGGAAGATTATTTTTTAATTATCACCAAGAGATTCAAATTTAATCCCGCGAAAGCTTGTTTAATATCATGTTTCTTCTTTTTTCCTGGAATGATATGTATTGTATTTGTGTATTTTCACAAATACAAACATGTAAATGTTCTTTGTGAATACTACCAGTCAAATAAACATATAAATAATTACAACTTCCTCAAAAGAAATGAAAGCTGTGTGTGAATACATCATGAAATACAGGCCGAGCTTGTAGGTTTGTATATGGACGGTGGGCATGTGTCCTCACTACTGTTTTGGGAGGATAGAAATGTTCCTACAACTATTTCAGAAACTCCTTCATATTATCTAGAGAAGTCATATTAGGTCATTCTAATGTTCTCGTCCAAGTGCTGCCAATTTATTGCCAGCCCTTCACAGCACACACAGTGTCATTTTGTCCATGCACTACCAGCATTTCCACTGTGGAAAATAACTTGTGTTAAGGTGTCAACCTTGTTAATTAGCCTTAACTCGCATGCTAACCAGATTGTGTCAGGTGTATGCTAGCAGCCAGGATGGTAGCAGGAGTAATTCAAGGATTCAAGGATATATTACACACATGAAAAACAAGAAAGATTGGCATGCAGTAAAATAAATAGTTATGAATAAATATATTATTTATTTAACTATTTATACTCCTAAAATGAATATATCAAATTAGGAATTAAAAATGGGTCCTGATCAATATCGAGAACAATCCCTTGATCATTGCTAATGACAAAAAAAACAAAGTTTGGGCTCACCCTATGAAACAATGGTTTTCCAATGACAACAAAGACCGTGTACAGACAAAGGGATCTACCAGCTTGCTCTACATGTTTGACTGTGATTACATATGCTTCAGACTTTAACATGATTGAAAACCCTCACACTGTCCAACACAGGAGAGGCACAGTTATGGTTTTGGTTGCTGTTCAGAAGTATTTTCCATTTGTTTTGTGATACTTGTTTTCACTAAAAAATTGGTCAAATGGGTTTTTATAGGGTGACCTCAAACTTTTGAATGCTAGTGTATATGCAATTTTAAGCTTATTTAAAACGCCACACAAAACAACATCACACTGATAACCCACTTATAACAAATCATTGTTTTACAGGGTTTTTTTTACGTGTCATAAAACAGGAAACAGACAGTATGCTTCCAATTTCAACAAGAGTAATATCAGAGTTTATTTGTAGCACAGTTTGTGATATTACTACAAATTTTCTGTATTCTTTCTGCTACTTTAAACAAGTACCTGGTTTTGACATTGCAGTTTTGTCTGTTACTAAGGTCAGTGTCCATGTCTTGTCTGTCTGCGCATGGTCCCCATGTGCCCGGCCTGTTAGTTGACTGGATGAGGGCTTTGTCCCCTCTGATGTTCTTGTCACAGCTGGGACGGGGTGAAATTTATCAACCTGGAAACATGCCAAGCTAGTTTCCAGGTCTGCTCCAACTGTACCGAGCTGTACATCTGCACCTGTGCACCTGTTCACCAAATCCAAATGCTTGCACACAGCGCAGTGACAAATCACAGCGCTGTATGTCAAAATAATAGGAGGCCACCTCAAACAGAAAAATACTGTTAACAACACTGTGACTGTGTGCACATCCATTGGTAACAATACACCACCAACTATTCAACTTTAATTGTGGAATGTCCAGTTGTTATATTTTAGCAAATCTTGTTGTTGTTCGCAACAACAACAACAACAACAACAACAACAACAACAACAACAACAAAAAATTGCATCTGCCTCATTTAATAACCACTAATGTTAACTTCTAATTTAAGCCAATAGCAATATGCAGTCCAGCCCTGTTTAACTGTTCTCCAACAAAAGTAAACTGAGCTGCTTTAATGAAATCAGCTAATATACCGACCAAATAGTAAACAAATAGTGTATTATACACATATCTCTTTGCAATTACATCTGTCTGATTGGTAAAATTATACATGGATGATATGTTGATATTGCAAGAGTAATTAAAAGGTCACAGACGCACTAAATGAACAACAGCAAAAACTGCAAGAATTGCTGAACAAGTAACAGTGTAAGAGTTGGTTGTGAAAGACATTTTTTGTCATTTTTTCTTTTTATTGAAGTATTATTTGTTGAAGAGGTTTGCAGTGCTTTCAAGCGACCTCCAATGGATTGCCTTGAAACTTTCTCATGTGCAGTTTTTATTTTTTTTGACAAAATGAAAAGAATATTTCCATCATCCTTAGCTACTCGCTCATTTTTCCAAAGACAATGACTCACAGTTGGGTCTCTTCTATGGTTTGGGTGGACATGAAACTCTCCTGGTTGAATCGTTAGTACAAAAGCATGAACAGTTGTGTTAGACAATACCCAGTTTTTTGTTAAAGAGTCAAAAGTAAGAGTCTGTGTACGACCTAAAATTACTGCTATCGATGGGTAAAATCTAAAGCTTATGGTGTTCCCATGGTTACCTGTTAAAAATCATCATGTTAAAAGGGTCATGTTGAGGATGTTGACAGTGTTTAACTTACTGAACAGCAGTGCCTATGTACTATCTTGAAGAGTGGTTGCTAATTTGATTATATTTGTTTAATGGCTTGATTGAAGTCTGACAAATGGATACAAACATGGACGCTTGCTCATGGTTCTGTTTAATGGATGAAATCACATATTTGTTGAGCCTGGGTTCCTACAGTCACATGAATAAGCTTTTGGGCTTCAGTTTAATGGAGACAACAGGTCAAAAATAACCACCACAATTTACTTTATAAATTGTACACAGATATAGATGAGGGCAGTTGCTGGTGCACTGAAAAACATAAAATAACCACTGGGATAGACTTGCAGTGGAAATGCAGACACATTGGTTCAGGTGTTCAGGATGAGGCTTTGTGTCACTACACCTGAACACTCAGGCTTTATTTTGCCCTTTTTTAACTTCTCTTTCTTCTTCGTGGTTTTTTCCTAAAAAGTGCTGAGGACGCCAAGCTGAACGCAGACATTTCTCTGTGGATCACCAGCATGATGTGGCAGCGGGTATCAGACATTCGCCCTACGTCACATTGTGTTGTCTACCAGCCCTTCGCAGCTGCTGTGGTGTAAGCCTAGTGCACTGGCGCACACACACACACACACACACACACGCACACATGCACACACACACGCGCGCACACACCTCTCTCTCTTTTTGCCTGTCCCTTGTGCCTTCCCCTTTAAAGAGACACACGGGTGGCTGCGCTCCACTTGACATGTGGGCCTGTATTCTCACCTTAGAGACGGAGGATGGGCATGGTTGCACGCTTTGATGGCTTAATTATCACTGTGGAAACAGGAGTGGTTAGAGGAAGAGGGAGAGAGAAGGAGAGGGGAGAGAGAGGGTTATGTGCGAGTGTTAGCAGCACTGATAAGCTTGTGAGGATCGTTAGCGTGAGGCTAAAATGGCACTGAGGTCCCATAAGGCATCTTAAATATGTGCTCCGAGTGAGAGGAATTTTGATGCTTATTTAGGCTCACTGAATACAAATGTATTTTGTGTGGTTTGTGATGATACTATAACTGTACCACGCTGAGATATTTTATTGATTTTTTCTAAGTCTCCACCTCCTGTAATTTCAAAATGACTCTTTTTGTATCCAGTGTTGAAACTCCTGCAAGATGCACAGGTACACATACATATTTTGTACAGAACTGCAACTGTGTATTTGTGTACACATTTTCTTTACAGAGTAGGTGTCACAGACCGGCTTCAAAAGTTAAAAAGTATAAATGAAATAAATAAATAAAATATTGCTAGCCTTATAAAGTGTGATCTGCTGTTTACAAAACATAAACTATACACAGGTTCAAAGGATCTGAACTTTAGCTAAATGATGAGATCATTTACATGTCCAATCAGTGCTCGAGCAAACATCCACGCTCAGACCAGCTCAATAAAACTGGTGCCAGATATGTGTTTTTTTTTCATCTGGGTTTTTAAATTACTGCATGCATTTATGAGACCTTTTTAATTGGCATCACAGGATTTATTTTGAATCAGGGTCAAACCCCAAGACACCTTGCTTGATATGACTTTTAAATACATTTAATAAAAGGAAGTCTTAAGTCTTAAGCACAGCAGTGGTGATCATATATTAAACATAGATTCTGATCCTGTTTATACAGATTTTCTTATATGTCTGACTTTGATTTTCCAAGATTTGAAATTGAAATGTCACCAAACACACCTTCATGTGCATTTACAAATCAGCCCATTTGTGTGAACATAAACAAGGCAAATTTGTAAACAGATTTCTGGCATTTCCAGTCAGGCTGTGTGCACAGCTAGCAAGGCCAAGAATGTGTCAGCGTGGCAATATTGAAGTCCAGTGGTAAAATATGATCACGATAAAAACACATATTTAATAAAGCATGGCAGCACCCTGCTTGCATGGCAGGGGAGTGCACCATTTATCTTGGGAAAGAGGAGCTGTGTGCTTCAAGCCCATCTGTCTTAGGATGGGGGTTGGGGGTTGTGGGGTCGAGCTCGGTTTAATTGAAGATTATCTGCTTAATTACTCAAGCACAGCCAGCGTTAAACAGCCATGGATTAAGAAAACGTCAGCGAGGCAGACCTTGGGGTCCAGTGCTGCGCTCAATTAGCAAGAGGGCCCAGATATGGCTCTCCCCTCCTCACCCATCACTGCGCTGCAACTGAAGCTGCATGCTAAGAGACAGGCCATAACTGTGATAAACACACAACCGGACAACTGCAAAAGCACAGAGAGCCAAAGTGGGGATGTCACCTCTGGTCACCTCCACTGTCCACGCTTCAGTAACTCCTCTGTAACTTCTGTAGCTCAAGCAGACCAGTAACAGTGTTCATATTAGTCAGTTCCTCACTTAGAGATTTACATGCAGTGTTTACTCACTGGTATAAGCAGGATGTTGATAGGAACAGGTACTGGTGACAAGATGAAATAAGATCCAGTTTTTGAGCCATAGAGCAACAAAGCCTAGCGTTTATCCTTTTATTGAAGACCTCCATGGCGACTGCATCAATGGATGAGCTTCATTCAATGAACCAGAGCACTTAGTCGAATTTCAGTCAGAATCCTGTCTTCTGTAATCGGCAAATGTAAGTGTGGAGATTGGGCCGGATGATCTTATAGCACAACTGACTTTCATATGGAAGACAACCTCTTTTATTTTTAACACATGTCATGTTCAGACATTGTAGAAATGACATTTAATCAACATTCTGATGTGGCAACAGAACATTAGTAAGTATCTGAACAAAATGTTATAATTTCTGAAATGTTTAAATGTTTTGGATTCAGAAACTGCAAGCTGCCAGAAAAATGTTTCAAAATCTTATAACATCTTCAGTGTTGATTCTTAGTCGTGATATAATGCATTTTCTTATCTCACAGCCCTGTTGCAGCTTGCAACCCTGTCTATCCTCAGAGCTCAGCACTTGATGCATTGTAGCCAAACACAACTCATAATAAAACATAATATTAAAAACAGTCATACTGAGAAAAAATACACAACATGCTTTTGAATATGTTTCTGTTGTAAGGCTGGATTTTCTGATTTAAATTATTGCAAATGTCAGTGTGAATTTTGGTACTTCATCAGAAGTTGGAGGTTGTGTTTTCAGCTCAGCCGTCTATTCAGTTTTGTTCACTGTTGACATTGCGAAGGTTTCTCCTCTTCCTCCCTTCCTGACCACACAGGAGTGCGCTATTGATGAAGGTAGATGTCAAGAACTGACCATCCTCCTCTGTGCTGGCCAGATATCTCTCTTGGTAGATGGGTTATTTATACAAGGCACCTTGATGTTTGAAGGTTTAGCTTGACCTAAAAAAAAAAATCCATTCCCTCATCTGTACCTTCTGCCACTCAGGTTTATCTGGCTACAGTCTTGCTTTATGTGTGTGTGCATGTCGGCTTTTTAACGTGCATGTTGACAGGTTCTTTTGTCTGCCTGACTCCCTTCTGCACGGCGTTGAAGTAGGGGTCACGTGGCTCCTGCTCCCCTCCACCTTCCTCCTCCCCCTTCCTCCTACTCCTGGCTGACCTCCCTCTTCATCTCTTCTACCTCTCCATCATCCTTCTCCATCCTTCCCTGTTTTCCCTCTTTGCGCCCATCTCATTTCAGAGATGCTAATGGAGCACATACGGTGTGGGTCCAGGGCTAGTCAATGACACAAACAAAGCTGTATTTGGCCTTCTAAAATGATACTGATTGCTGCTTAAATGAGCGCAGTCACTTGACACGAAGGTCCTCAGGACAACTTGTTTTATTAAAGTTGTCAAGTCTTTTAAATGCCATTTCATTTACATGTTTTAATTATATGCTTTACAGCATTCATTAGGACTAACACAAATGATAAATAAGCATATAAACAAGTTTGCTTGGTGCAATATTGGTCTGTCCAGACAGTGTCCACGGTGACCGGCACAAAGCCAGAACTGAAGCAGTGACATTTAGACGGGGATTGTGTGAGTCATCTCCTCCAACTTAATTAACAGCCTCACCTACACAACAGCTCATTCTCTCTTACCTTTAGTCCCAAATGTGCTCACTGATTCATTACATAGAAGCATGTTGCTGTAATCTGATTACTTTTTCAGTAAGGGATTACAATTTCAAACTCAGTAACTATTTATACAATTCATAATCCCACTAAGACGCTATTCACATCGGCTTGTTTACCAAACCAGTCTGGGTCATACTGACGTATACAGTAATTGAGGTGGATGGAGGGAGGTAGTGACTCCCAGTCATTTCAAAGTCGTCTTGTTCACATATTGTGTGGTCTTAGCTGGCCGCCCAATGTCAGCCGTGGGTGTGCCGACACTCAGGAGTCACCTTGTTTTGTTAGAGTTGAAGGGTGTGTGTGCATTAAAGTCAGGGATTTATGGAGACCTGTGCAGTCACTAAAGTTAAGTGTTAGATTTAGTAAATCCTTTGAAAATGTTGCTGCTTGCTTGTTAACACAATGTCTTCAGATTTTTGTCATTTGAACAGAATTTTACTGAAATATGTTCAGTGAAATAGAATATATTACGCTAAATAGCAAAGGACTATGGGAAAATTGCTTTTGCTACTGTTATACTGTAATTACGTCTTTAATTAAACTGACCGATGACAAGAGTTTTCTCTTCAATTATTTTATGTTTCCAAACACAACACACAACCAAAACAACACAAGTTGATTTTTGTGATTTTTTGTGTGTTGTGTAGCAAATGTTCAAAAATTCAAAACAGATTTTAAAGGTTTCAGGTAAAACAAAGATTAAGGTTCACAGGACTGCCCTGCAACTGCACTCTTTTTTATACTTTAAAAAAAGAGTGAATTTTGTTTGAGGTAAATGAAGCCAAACTCTCACTGACAGTTCTAATATTATGACATGAAAATATAGTAAATACAGTGTAAAATATTGTAAATTAACATGTTGTTAATGAAAATGCAGTAATGTTATTGTAAACCCTTTTACATTTAACCAGATTAGTCCAATAAAATCAAAGTCTTTTACAAGGGAGACCTGGCGGGCCCTGGAGGGCCAAGAGGGCAGCAGCAGCAGAGTTATATTAATAAACAACAGATAAAATTAACGACATTAAAACTTGCTCACATAAAACACACAGACAAGGTAGACTGCAATGGTTTCACCAGAGATTTGAACTCATTCAATGTAACAAAGGCTTGAAGTTCATATTGTAATTTATTCCAAGCATTAGGTGCTAAAAACCTAAATACCGTATTTTCTGGACTATTGAGCGCACCTGTCTATAAGCCGCTATTGAATTTATTCGAACAGTTTCATGTGGTCCACTGTAACTGGGTCTGATGTGACGAGACTAAATGTATCGGCGGCACGGAGCTTGCTAGCTTGTAAAAAGCCAACGAGCTTCGTGCCACCGATACTGAGCCACACCGGTGTTTAAGCCGCAGGGTTCAAAGCGTTGGAAAAAAGTAGCAGCTTATAGTCCGGAAAATACGGTAATTCAGATTGATATTTTTATTTTGATTCATGGCAATCAACACCCACCTCTGCCACCTCTTTCTGGAAAGTAAGCGTGAGCCGGGTGCGTCCGTATGAAAAGGGCCCCGTTCTGTTAGCGATGTTCTCCAGCCACTTGATGATGAGGGGGGTTGACACACTGAAGGGGAGATTCCCTATGATGTGAAGGTTTGGTGGCTCTGTGAAGACACACACACATGCACACACAAGCTTCAGTCTTGTGTATTTACTTAGCTGGGATTACTGAACCAGCTCATATTAATGTCCTCCTCTCTCACCTTTCTCCCATGGCTTAGAGATGCTTGCTGGGAATCCTCGGTCCATTCTGTAGGTGAGTATATCACCGTGGATGATTCTCAACTTTCCTGGTGCTGCCTCAGACAGCAGCTGTGGAAATGACATTATGTAAGAAAAATTAGAGAGGCATCCACATGTACTACACAATCATCCATCGCTCTGCAAGTGGCTAATGATCCTGCAGTGGAAAACAGATTAATTGATTTTGCTCAATTCACAGGTAAAGATGTTTTTAGGATGTTTCTTCTGAATGAAAATGGTTGTTCAGTTTACCTTCAGGCTGGGGATGAAGCGTGAATCTTTCTCCACAACAAGCAGATCTGCCACCCCAGAATTAAGGATGGAACGGGTGAGGCCCCCTGGACCAGGACCCACTTCACACACATGGGCGCCTGTTAAACTACCTGCCTGACGAACAATTTTGTCTAAAAAATAAATAAATAAATACAGAAAGGAAAGAGTCAGCTTTTACTTATAATTATGTTTCTGGATACACACAGTAAATAACTAATTTCAACTCATGCAATGCATAAATGACAATATACTGACCAATCAAATGTTTATATTAGGGTCATGTAAATTGAGATTGATAGTGTGCAATGTTGGAATACCGGTACACCTCGGTGTGATGAAGATGAGCTGCATTAATCTAACAGTCACCTTGTCCAAGGACAAGGAAGCAGATCAGACCTGCACTGCATCACTGATAATTATATTAAGGCTCCAGCTCTCAAGGGCTGCAAACAATTGAGTTGGTCCGTTCCCATTAGCAGGAGATCTACTTAACCTCAGCCACACAAGAAAAGCCTGTCAGTTTCGATGCCTTAAAACAAGGCCATGTGGAGCTGTGCAATCAAGGGCATCAAAAAAAACCCTCTCACACCACTGTGCCTTCAGTGTGAGCACAAAAGTTAGCAGGTAC
This sequence comes from Pseudochromis fuscus, assembly GCA_900323345.1. Classification (NCBI taxonomy): domain Eukaryota; kingdom Metazoa; phylum Chordata; class Actinopteri; family Pseudochromidae; genus Pseudochromis; species Pseudochromis fuscus. The sequence continues at coordinate 10,981 of OOFC01000134.1, forward strand.
ATTTCAGATGGAGTGTAGACTGACCTGTGAGCCTCAGGTCCAGCAGAAAGTTCTGGGACAGCTGTTTCTCGGCACGCAGATTGTACAGCTTGATCAGCTCACCAACAGTAGGCAGTGGAGGTAGGCGGAAAGATCCAAGTTTCCCTGAGGCTGCCATCGTTCAGGTGAACACTGTGAAAAACAAGCCCACACACAAAAAGGTGAGAGAAAGTAGAGTGTGCCTCCTCAGCAGCAAAGCAACTGAAAAGCTTAAGATATTGAAAAGGGTAACACATGAGACATTGACAGTACTGATAACCCATCAGAGGTAGTGTTTATATTTTAGTGAATCCTTTTACAGTTATGAGTGACACATGTTGCATGGACATACTCTGTTTAATCTATTTGTTTTAGTTTATCCTGGTTAATTGTGACCAGTTCCACGTACATCAGTATGAGATCACGGATTGCTGAGGGTTTAAAGCTAAAAAGCTGTGTCTTATAATACAATCTCCTGCACCACCCAGTGGTTGTGATAGAGAACTAAATGACCAACAAAATGACATATAACCACATGATTACTATTTTCAACTCCATAATTGAAAAAATAACTTTATTGATCTTTAGCGTAACTGTTTGTACCAGTTGAACACATTTAGAGAGCTAGAGTACAGCTTCAGTTATACACTGCAGCACAGAAGCAACATCAGCTCGCACATTTACAACTGCTAATCAGTCAGGAGACAGTAAAACGACC
>OOFC01000134.1:11736-41629 GCA_900323345.1 Pseudochromis fuscus
AGAACTAAATGACCAACAAAATGACATATAACCACATGATTACTATTTTCAACTCCATAATTGAAAAAATAACTTTATTGATCTTTAGCGTAACTGTTTGTACCAGTTGAACACATTTAGAGAGCTAGAGTACAGCTTCAGGGGCGGCATGGTGGTGCAGTGGTTAGCACTTGTGCCTCACAGCAAGAAGGTTCTGGGTTCGAATCTCGGCTCGGGCCTTTCTGTGCGGAGTTTGCATGTTCTCCCTGTGCATGCGTGGGTTTTCTCCGGGTACTCCGGCTTCCTCCCACAGTCCAAAGACATGCTGGTTAGGTGAATTGATCAAACTAAATTGACCGTAGGTGTAAGTGTGAGAGTGAATGGTTGTTTGTCTTTGTGTTAGCCCTGCGATAGGCTGGCAACCTGTCCAGGGTGTACCCCGCCTCCTGCCCTATGACAGCTGGGATAGGCTCCAGCAGACCCCTGCGACCCAAGTGTGGACTAAGCAGGTATAGACGATGAGATGAGATGAGTACAGCTTCAGTTATACACTGCAGCACAGAAGCAACATCAGCTCGCACATTTACAACTGCTAATCAGTCAGGAGACAGTAAAACGACCTCAAACCCCGACAATCAGCTGCAAACTGATGCTGACAGCTGACAGAGCGGTGACACTCTGACACAGTCGTTAGCATTTGCAGCTAATGTTAGCTTCTTAGTACATATGCTGTTAAGCAGGAAAAGGTTGTAAGTAAACGGAACCTATCATAGTATTTCTAAAAAAAAATCAACAAGACTGAAAATGAAGTACACAAAGCATACAACGAGCACACAAGGACGAAAACACACAAGAGTTTACCCACGTTTCTCCCCGGTGCCGTTTTGCTTCCTTGTATTTCCTCATTCGTCACTGGATTGAAACGTGCGTATCCAATGAACTCGCGAGAATGTCAAACTCGACCAATCTATTTGAAGTAGGCGTGGCTTCGCGTTGCCCTTGAAAAGACGTTTATTGTTGATGTAATTATGCTTCTCAACCAGGAGAGGGAGACATCTCAGAGGATTGGAGTACACAGCAAAGCAACAAACAGTACTGGTTATCACAAATTACTATATTGATTTAGTTTACAACTTTCTGTTTCTAAATAAAACAGATTAAATAGCTAGACATAAATTAAATGCATTATGTCACTATTTGATGTCACAACCATGCATTTATTTTCAAGTTTAAAAGGGCAGGAAGAAAGGACCGTTTTGCGAAACCTCTGATTCCAATAGGCTGGAACTAGTTATAACCTCTCCAACCAAACCGATGAGCAGCCTGCATGCCTATAATAGTCCACCGCAGAACATACATTCATTGTCTAAGTATTTTGTCATAGATGCACAGCTGTTGTTTGGAATGAACCCCCTGGCCCTGTGGTCTCCCTTCTCTGCTCATGGCCCACGCTAGGTCATGGGCATCTGAGCTTGGTTTGGAAATATTCTTCCCCTCCAGTGTTGGGCAGATGACTGGCAGTTCTGTCTCTTGTGGTGGCTGACCTTGGGAGAGTACATTCGACCCTAAAGAGGGGAGAAAGAAAAACACTGGTCATGGTGGTCATGCTTTGCCTGCTGCTATGGGAACTGTTTTTTTTAAATCAATCATGTATGATGATAAAATATTAACATGTTTAATGACTTTTCCCAGTTTCACTGTTGGACTTGAACTTTATCCTGAAACAAAACAATGTTAGAATCTGAGCAGATGAGGGCGTCAGAGAGTCACCTCCCCCATTTACTTCTATAGTGTGTGATCAGCAAACACAGGAAATGAAACATAAGTAATTAACATTTCTGAGAGGGTAAGTCATCACTAGAACTGGAACATCAGAAGAAAAACAAAGACAGAAATACTTTAGAGTATATAATTTCTGGGGTAATTTAGACTTTAGAAACAGACTCACATCAATAAACACAGAAACCACAAGAGATGAGATGTCCGTATGTTCAGCAATAACTTTTGTTTTAATGATAATTCAAAGTTGAGTCAGTATTATTTCCCTGTTTTTAGCTGGATGTGCTGTGGATGCTGTAACAAGTTCAGCAGGGTTAAACGACCAAAAAGTGAAACCAGATGGATGCTATTATGAATACAGTGTTTACTATGGCAACATTGGACTCCGCTACATATTAACACTTTACTATTACATTTTTGTTAAATACAAAGCAGTTTAGGGGAGATGGCAGCTTGTAGGCCATGTTATCAGAATCAGAAAATCAGTAACACTTTATTGGGAAATTGTGTGTGGCGCTGATGCGGGCTATTGAATCATTATATGGTTCAGTAAGTGCTCAGCAAATGATCTCATGAGTCGTCTGTTGTTTTGATACCAGGACACAGTTACAGTTTGACCCTTTGGTAAATATTTTTAAACTTGTGGTCACCAAATTGCCTTCTTCTAAACTCACAGTAAACACAGCGTAAGTTTGTATAATCTAATAAACTTGTCTTGTAATGAAGCAGTAGTAGTATTTGTGTTATGTAACATCATGTGATGTCATTTAGATTATTTTTTTAAAATCTAAAATTATGTATAATTATCATACTTGTCTGTCAACCTTCGAAAACAGATTGTGATGGTGCAGTACCACACAAAAGTAGTTACAGTATTTCAACACTGAAATTCCTGTGGTGATGATTGTGATCCTGTGATACATGTGTTGTGGTATTTTGTGGTATTCTGTGATTTTTTTGACCCTTTTTTAATTTACTCTGAGCTGTTTGGTGTTGTTTGGAACTGGTTGGTGGGTCTGACGTGGTCCATGCTGGGAAATTAATCACAAGTCCAGAGAGTTATTGACAAGTTTGACTCCTGATGCTGCTTGGAGGCAGTGATGTTAAAGGTAGGAGCTGACATTTTGGGTGGCACATTAGAAGATGCCATCACTGAGTCTGTGAAGTGAATATGGAGCTGGAGCTGGTTAACTTATTTTAGCATAAAATCTGGAGCAAGTCCACCTGCTGGCACCTCCAAGGACAGATAATCAACCTGATATGTTTCCTGTGTTTTTATCTTCACCAAAACCAAAGTATTAAACCAGACTTACCAGAAATAAAACCAACTTTCTAACAGTAAAATACAGAAAAATCTTCAAAAAAGTTCACAGGCAACATGATTCAACTTTCAAAATCAATATTTAATTATTATTTTTAGATTTTTCAAGAGGTATTTCCAGTGGATCTGACACTATTCTCATTTTCTTTGGTTCCGTGTTGCCTCACCTTCATCATCTTTGCATGTTAATGTCCAACAATGCAGTACCTTATGGTATTATTTAGTCAATACTTAAGAAAAAAAACATTCATCTCCTATCATATTGTCTTGAAAGGTTTTACTGTGAGATTTAACATTTGATGTCTTGAATTATTTTTTTAAATTAATATTCTTTTACTTATTGTTCTGTTTGCTAATGAATTATAAATAATTGAGTAATTTCAATCTCACTCTCAGTTTTTAAGCTGATGCTGCAACATCTGCCAAGGGACCACAGATAAAAAACATAGCCTCTTGGCTAACTCTGGCACATTTACTGTAATGATAATTAATGTGCACTGTCCCTGTTAAAAAAAAAAAAGGTATTACAGGGGTTGTTTCTTGGTCTCCCATTTAGAAATGTAGCTCTTTCTTGTACCCACAAGGTTTTCTGTTATGCATTAATTTTGAACCACAGACCTTTCATCTGAGTGTTTTGGAACTTAAAGAGTCTTAGAAATTAAAAAAAACAAAAAAAACAAAAAAAAAAAACACATTTACTTTAATGGTATAATGAGATATTTTCTTCTCTGAAATCACCATAATACACTTTTGGCCTTTATATCTGGAGACACACAACATGATAGCCTTTACACACTAATAGCCCAAGTTATTTAAAAGAAAAAAAAACAGCAATATATGGTAAGGTTTGAACAGTTATGTCATAGTTGTATTACAAAAACAAAAGTATAGCAGTATATATAATCATATTGCAGCTTAATTTATTTTTTTGATGTTAGTCATTCTTACAAATGTGTAACGTCTTCTTTATATTGTAGATCAGTGTAAACATCTTACAAACTAATACAAAATAACTAATACAGAATTGATCCCACCTGTAGTTTGTGTCACTTCAGTTCACAGATTCATGACTTTCTCTTCCTCATTTTTCTTTGGCCTTTATCCATTTTTCTACAAACCTCCCCGGTCCCTTCATGGCTTTGGGCCAGAAACACCACATTCCCTGTTGTCTTCAGCCTAATCCCACTCTGCTCGGACAGCTCATTAGCATCTGTCAGCGCGCCCAAAACTGAAAGCGACTCAGGAGAGCTGAGGTGATGTCTGAGAGTTGCTAATGTTACAGGAGTGTTTTGACGACAGACCCGGGAGTCGGGTGGGACCTGAGTGATTATTTCAGTATTGACAAACCTGTGTGATAAATTAAGAGTATAGACAGATTAGATGGTTAATCCTGGTTTAAACATCACAAACATCTTCTGACCAGTGTTTCCTTTGATAAAACCATAAACAGAGATTTATGCAGAATCCTCCTCGTAACTGGACGTTAAAGTCGACTTCTCGCAGCAGGATTTCATCACCCATCTTGTATTAATCAAATGTGAGCGCTATTCATCGCAATCACGTCATGTAAGTGTGGGAATAGGCAACAACTTCAACCAGCCCACATTTCTACTTTGTTTCATAACAACCGCAGCCCCAGTGGGCCCAGACAGGACCACCGTCCTGTGGGCATTGTATATACAGAGTGAAATCATAACAAACCTCTTCCTCACTGGATCCCACCATATGACTTCATTTAGGGTGTGGGAATTATGGCATTCGATCAAAATACCCTTCTCATGACCTCAGTTTGGAGAGATCTTCCTCTTCGATACCACATGTAGGGGGATGACTTCATATGTGGGGAGGAAGGCGACTGTCAAACAAATGTGCTTTGTATTTTTTGAGTTTTTCTTTGGTCTGATTCACTTTAAGTGTCACATAGGGGGACAACAGGAAAGTAAAAAAGGACTTTGAGAAAGCTCGAGAGCTGGTGAAGTGCAAGGTGACCTCACTTCTCCAAAAGCTGCTTTGAAACATCGATGAAGATATGAACCAAAGGGTGCATAGTGGTCCATCCAGTGTTTCTATCTATCTGTCTGTCTGTGTTTTCATTTCATTGAACAAAACATTACATCAGCGCCACACCCACAGCGACTCAGACTGAATAAAACTCCACTTATGTCAGATCTACTTTGCAACACAGAGGGAGTGAGGGCGTGCGTGTCCATCTGACATAATTCCTCAGGGAGTTGATCTGTCTGTTAGCTGCTGTGTCTTTTGTTTGCTTTGGTTTCCACCTGGAGATAAGAGTCTCGTCACGCTCACCCGGCGTAAGGTTACCAGACTGACCAGACATGACTTTCACTTTAGGTAAAAATGCAGAATTGTTGTGCAGTCCCTCGACTCCTCGTCACTGATGCGTAACTATGGTAGGGATTGAATACCGCACAACAACTATCTCATAATGCAGAGATGAATACAAAGCAGTCAGTGAATACAATGAGCTACAAATAAGGTAAACATTAACCAGTAACAGCTTGCACATGTTGGGAAGAGAGACCTTGTTGGACAGCACTAAACACAAGTGTAAACGACCACCAAGACACACCACACTGAGATTCAATCCTTCAAACCACAGTCACAGGTGGACTGGGACACATTTGAGCTACATCTTTTGTAGTAAAAACGCTAATGTGTCCTGATGTGTCTCTAACAAGGATGTAACAGGAAATACATCATCAGTGCAGGACTGTGCAGGACAAGTGGACTGCTTGGAGACAGCACACCCATTTTTTAATAACAATGGAGAGGAGCACAGATGTTCATGGTGGGAGTGTGATTGAGATATGATGAATTATTCATATTTGGGCAGAAGAAAGTTGGACGACTCATATTGCAACCTCTGTTTTAGCTAACTAAAGATGTGTCTCAGCTGTCCACATATGATTTGATCGTCCAAGATGCATTTTAAAACCGGGTCAGAGAAATATGACCTCCAAAAGTCAGAATAAAGTACAAATGAGCACAAACCTCCGCCAACGTGTAATCCAGCAAACACAATCTGGGCAGGATCTGATCTTCTAATCTTGTTCAAAACATATATAACATAAACAGAAAAAAACCCATTGAGATCTGGTCAGTTTTTATTCCTTCTGAAATATTGCACATGGACAAAGAGGATGACAAACAGAGGTGAAACCCTTGGTGGAGGTAAATAAGTGAAATGGAAAGTGGTTGGACTTCTGGATCATCTCTACATTGACTTATAATTACAAATAAAATAGCTTCTAAACAAGACACTTGCTATTTCATGAACATGCAAATTCCCAGGGCATTAAACAGTGCCTATGTCATTTTGGGTTCAAAATTTCAAATGCAGGTACTACTGCCCTTTTTCTCTTCATGTGGTGCGAGGCCACCCATAGAGATGCAGTTTTTAGGAAGCAATGGTTGACTTTTCACGGAACAGTTAACCCTCATGGCCTCGACATGTTTTTCTTCCTAAGGCCATATAACTTAGTTTACCTGTTGCTATACCAGATTACAAGATATACCAGATTTGTGTTGGATTTGGAATGAGTTATCCCACAAATAAATAGGTAGGTGAACCAAGTTTAGGTTTGTTTACTTTATACTACTTTATACTCCAACTCCACAGTTCCCTGGCAGCAGAGTTAACTATTCCCATTGATGCAAAAGCACAATTACCGTACCTTAGATTTAGCTCGCTGCCCTAAATTAGATTGTTTTCTGCAAGCAGAGCCAGAAAGACAGTGTAGCTGCCAAAGTCCTGGAGAGTTTGGCCACACTCAACCCTCCCAAGTTAGCAATTGGCGGTTCCCTGGACCACTGTTAGGGCTTGGGTGGCTGCTGTCACTGGACTTTCCCAGCATGAGAGAATGGCATAGCACGATTCAGCTGTCACCACGGGGTCAGCGAGGAGAGTTAGCTCTCTAGCCGGTCAGCCAAAAACTTCTAGCGTTCAGCTAGCCTCAGCTGCTAACAGCACCCGTGCTGGCAAGAGCAGACGAGTTAAATATAGAGCTATACTTTTAGTTTCTAGCCAAAAAAAGAGTAGAGAGAGACAATGGAAGATGAGTGAAAAGTTCTGGCCCTTTGACAATGGACATCACACCACACCTCTGCCTTTCTCCTCACTGGGCAACGGCCTCTTTCAACCGCTGTGAGGGAGCAGAATAGTGGCTGCCTTTCTCCCTTATGCTCCCCCCTTCCCCTCCTTTTTATTTTCACACACTCATCAACTGGCTTCTTGAAGGGATGGGAGGGAAAGAAAATGAGAGGTGTGTGTTTGCCCACTTTGTGGAGCAGAGCTGGATAGGCTGTGGGAGTAACAGAGGGAGGGAGGGTGAGAGAGAGAGGAAGGGAAGTTACAGTGCTGTGGTATTGCTCTCTACCATTCCCTTCCTGACCTGAAGACCTGGAGAGAGAGAGAGAGAGAGAGAGAGAGAGCAGAGAGAGAGAGGGAGCAGAGCTTGAGATGGCTCTTGGCAGAACTCAGTAGCAGACACCACAAGTGGACCACACAAGCCAGAGGATATAAAGTTTACTCTTTTCGTGCCTTTTTCTAGGATTACCTGGTGTGGCTACACATTGTTTTTAAACCTGGGGACATCACAGCAGCAGGTAAGTCTTTACATTTCACATAATGACAGAAATACTAAAAGATCTGTTTCCTCCGCCCTGTGTGAGAACCAGCCGAAGACAAACCATGTGCTTGTGGCAGGGCACAGCTTATCAGCTGTTCTGCTTTCAGACAGAAGTAGGCTGAGATAGAGGTGCTGCTGCTGCTTAGCTGTCATTAATTTTATGAAGCCAATAAAGACTGCTGTACAAAAGGAGCTGGCTTCATCTGAGCTGTGGTTAGAACTGTTCCGCTCCATATGAATGGAACAACTATGCCCCGCAGCATGTCATTAATTCAGCTCACTTTTTAACCATTCAAATAATATGGGGTTCTGCGTTTTGCATTAATTACTCCATGAGAAGACAAGTGACTACTCTTAGTGCCATTAATGGCCATACAGCTTTGGCATTGTGACAGCCCATGCGGAAAAAGTCATGAATCAAACATTTCCCAGTGGGTTACGTGTTATACTTCTGTGTGAATAAGACCATTTAGCACAAGGATTTTTTTTTTCTTTGCGAGTGGGAGGAGAAGCCCACAACATCTCCGGACAACAGGAGATGGTGGTTCACTGAGATATTATAAAACGAGACGTCATCCAGCTTATTCATCAGATCATGGTTTATATGCACTTATATTATACACACACCCACACTACCTTTGCCCTCAGCTTTGCCCACAGATCTCTCTGCAGGGCCGTGCAGCTCAAACTGTTGCATTGCAAACACCGCTGCTCAGCATTAAGAAGTCTTTATGAGCTGCAGAAGGATGACATCTTTCATCTTGAATATTTATGGGCTGTAATGACGCCAAAATGAATTCCATTTCATCCGCATGAGGTCACCGTCGTTTCAGAGGAGACACATGGCTCCTGCTAGTCGCTGTTTGTGTATCACCTTGTCTCGGTAAAACAAAAAGATACTTCAAGCTAAAGCTGCTCCTGTCAAAAGAGCTTTTCCCTGAGTGTCCGAGGGATCTGTGCACCCTCACCCTCCCTGCCTCCCATCTCCCCCAGCTAATGTGGACCTCACTGATATCACCACTGACTCGGGACAAAGAGCTGGTGCAGAGATATTGCTCATTAACATTTTTGTGCTTGCCTCAGCTGTACACTCTAACTATGCACAAGCTGCAGACGGTCTCGCAAAGTTCAATCAGCCAAATGGCCACTTGAAAGAGAGACTGATTTGTGAATGTGGACTGGGCAGTTATCAGTCCCAGCCTGTCTTACTGTAAATCAGTGGTGTGCTCCCTGTTTAAACTGAAACCAGGCTGAGCTAAGCTTGGCCGTTTGCCAGAGCAGCATTGATTTGAGGTGCACTAAACATGTCACTGGCTTACCTCATGACATTACTATAGCTTTATGTCACTTGAGTGGTTGCTAATGCAGAAAGTAACATAATTAAGCTGTGAGAGATACATGGTGTTACATCCCTGGCACGTGAGAAAACACAGCTCACTATTTGAGGCAAGTTTAAGCAATGCCAACAGCATGACTAACACCATAGCACACTATAAAGGAGTGATTGAGACCTTCTTTAGCACCTTTAAGTTCATCTTATTATCCCCAATCCATTCTGACTGTGTTGTGTGTATGCGAATGAACCAAAACACAACATAGAGGGAGGTGGAGCTCGTCGCTTCCAGCAGTCTGTCTTTTCCTATAGGTCTGGCGGGCCTCAATAACAGCTGTCACTGACACATGTCCAGCTCCGGTCGTATAAGGGTCTCTGGTCTTGAATTCCAAAAATGCAGTTCAGACCCATTTGGATGTTTCGCAGACAGTGGCACTTATAACTCATGTTCCCTTCGTTTAAAAATAAATCCCCAAACTCCATGGCAACCCAAAATCTTCTCCAGATCATTTGATATGTGGTGTACGAGCTATAAACAGTTAACTGGCTCTTCATATTTAATACTACCAGAACTGGTGAGGTCATTCATTCATTGGTTTGCACACTGTTGGGATATCCAGGCTGTTGTAAATGTGTCAGGGTGATCAGAGCTGTATTGGCCTCCCCTTTTCTTAGCACATTCATCATGCGTTGCACTACTGTGGTTTTTAATTTTTCCCATCAGGAAAACTTCTCGTCTGTTGAGGGGAAATGAGGTAATCCCAACTCTTCCAGTGAACTTGTTTGATGCTCTGATGATGACAGTCACCCAAAGACTTCAGCTGTCCAGTGAGGTTACTGAAATTAAGCTAGTGACTGGTCTCCATGGTTGATTTAGTGCTGAAGACTAACACCATAATTTCACTGTATCTTAGTGAGAATTTTTAACCGCCCTCTGTTTTAGGCTTTTTTTTTTTTTCTACCTGCAACAATGCATTTCACTTTTTTCCCTGTGAAAATGTAAACAAGTGACAATGATGCCGGCACAAAACAATATGAATCCTCACTTTGAAAAAAGCTTAAATTGGTAGTGGTTTGAAGATTGGGAATAGTGTGGTTAGCCCAGTATTGTATTATCATTCCAAGCAAAACACGGTTTACTAGAAGACAATCAGCTCACATTGAAGGAATAGAAAACCTGAGGTCAAAACACAATTTGGAAAACAGATTGTGACATTAACCAACAATTCATGGGAATGTTTGAAAATAGAGAGCTCTGCTATACAACTATGATATCCATCTCTGAAAGTTTGAATTTCCACCATGGATAATTTTATGGAGGTTCCCATTTTAAATATTTCAGCCCATCAGAAGAATGGGGGATTTTCTGATTGGTTAAAATGCTCTGACATCACATGTTAAGGTCAATTCCGGCCAATCAGAAAATCCCCAATTTTTGTGAATATTTGAAATATATCAACGGTCTCATCTTTTTAATGAATGGTCAAGTATGCCTGACATTTTTTTTCTGAGGTCCCAATATGACTAATGACCTATCTATGCATGTATATACATTCATTTAAAAAAAAAATATATTCCCTTAAAGCTGAATTTTCTGGCCTCTGGCAGAAGAGATCCAAACCAGACTGATGAACATATTTAGTTCTTACAAAAAAATATATATTATTAGGGAACTCCGTGACTCCCCTTTTTTTCTGTTTTTTGGTCTCCCCCACCTCCTGAGGAAACATATCTGGGTTTGTTAAACTATCATTTCCAGTTAGTTGTTAACTTTAACCAGTTTACAGGACCACTAATCAAAACATAACATTTACTGAGTGGGACCAGCTGCTGAAGGAGAGATTTCAGACAATTGGCTGACCCCATGACACTTTACTACTTTTGAATCTGCTTCATCCATATGTTGTCCTGCTGTTTCTATTCATAGACCAGCCAGAACCTGATCTCTTCCTTGATCTCCATGCTGTAAAGATCATATCCAGTCATTCCGCTGGTCTAGAAAGATCTAGTGCTTGATGAGTTGGTATTGGTTTACAGATGCACTCACTAGTCTGAGTACAATACTGTTGCTATGGGACTTGCTGCAAAATTCAAGGGTACAAATGAACACGTTTATCTCTGAAGAGTAATTTATTCATTTCATGTTGCTCATTTTGTATATCAAGCTAATAATGACAGATGGAGGTGAGTCATGTTCCACCAGCAGCTGCACCGATCCATATGCTAGATGACAGCATTCGGGTTGTGTGATCGAACGCAATATGCATCAAAGTCTCCCACATGCACAGCAGTGTTTATAATGCATGACCCAAATTAGAGCAAGTTTCAGCTTGGAAGAGGTTTTCTATTGCTCCTGTGGATTTTTACATGAATTATATGAGCTCATCAAAGACTTGAGTGAATGTTTAACAAACTGCCACGGGCACAAGTGTCATATTATGTCATATTTCATAAGTGACTGATTCAGGAACTGAGCTGTGCTGGGTTGTTTATGAAGCAAGGAGCCTGTCTGTTTCCTCTAATAGCAAATAATGCATACACAACTATCTTCATTCCTCTTAGTTTGCTCATTAGTGAAACCTTAACTGCTGAAGCTACAGTCGGCTCCACTGAGAGGATCGAGTTAGTGTGACATCAGGAGAATACTACAAAATGAAACCCACCACCTATGCTGACATTTTGCTCCAGTACGACATGCCAACATTAGGTAGGTATTAATAGAAACCATCATTACAGTGAGACAAGCTGTATATGCTTGAGTTTTGTCCATGAAGTCCCTTTAACACCTACATTTATACTAAATATAGAAAAATGCCCCTAAAAAAGGGCATGTGTAGTGTTTGTAGCACCCTGAAACATTTTTTCAGTCTTTTCATTCTGCTTGCTAATTTTTATTTTATCAGTGTGTCCAGTTAATACAATTTCAATTAAATAACTGTTTAGGTTCTTTCATACTTATGTTTTTACAAGGATTAAACAGTACTTAGTTGTACCAATACTTACTCTTTAGAAAGAGACTGTTTTCACTGAAAGAATCAGAGAAGATGTTGGCAGGCTAAAAAAAAATTACTTACACTGAACTGTGGTGATTTTTATTATTTAAAATGTTATTTAAAAGTGACTGTACTTGTATATGAAAGGAGTAATAAAGAGGCGGGTCTAACCCTTGAATCCTATGAGAGATCTAGCCTCATTGGAGATCAGACCTGTCAATCAAACAGACCACACCCCTAGACATTCCCCTTTTTGAACCCTAATATCTACTTAATTATGAATTTATTTTCAGATGGGCCACCACATCACTGATAAGTGTAGCTAATGACATCAGAATGACAAAAAAAAATGTATTTGTTTAAGTTTTTGAATTGAAGTCAGTTGGAGCCAGAGTGTTTTGTAGCAAGCATCTAGTAGCCGTTGGGAGTATAGCACTGTTTTCATTCTGCGTCACACATTTTGTGTGAAGGCCTCTTTCTCCATTTCTATACACATCTATGAACATTACAGGAAAAAGATGGACGTGTTTCTGGCATTTCATTCTGAGGTTGCAACATGTTGCTATCTGAACTGTCGTCCTTTTCTACTAGCAGTGTCTTTATTTTCCTAGAACATAACTATTAGGTAAAATTTGACCTCACATGCCGCTGGCTGCTCGGACTGGAAGGCCCTGTCCATCAAAATCCTGGAACAGTGTGGCTTTGTATCCCTGCATACTCACAAAACTTTCAATATCGAGTGGATTGACTTGTAGCTCCGAGTCTCATCCACAGCCACAGTTTTGATTGGAATACCGATATCTTGGCGCGCTGCTCTATTTTTCTTGTCAGGACGAAAGAGCTTCTCAAGTGAGCTGCATTTTATCAGAGTCCTCTGGCAGGACGAGTTGCCAGACGCTCGCATGCAAAGAACATTTCCCACTCCTTGTTAGGTCACAATGGGTTTATGGTGTGAATATATCAAAACGCACTGAATCAGGCAAATCAATTTTTCTGTAGCGTGTTGTTTCATTATTTGCAGCTGCTGTTCTCATCCCTCATCTCTGGTGAATGAATTTGGCTGCATGCCAGACTTTTATCTTCAGACCTCTCCCCTTTCTCACTTTTTCTCTCCCTATGAAAGCCTTACAGACGAGCTCAATGTTCACCAGACTGACATTACAGCAGATAATATAGATGTCACAATTGTAGGGGCTGGCCTCTGGATACCAGACAGTGTAATGCTACCAGTTTTTATCTGAAATTGTTAGTATTTTACATCATCTTAAACTAAATTATGAGTACAGCCAGCTAGTACAAAGAAAAAAAAGAAGAAAAAAACCTTTATGCACTGGACGACAGCACAAAACTATTAAAAAAAAAGAAGAGCTGATTATTAAAAGTTGCTATAAAATCTTCTGTTGATTGACAATTAATTGAACCAGTTCAACTTTAAAACCATGTCTGTCATTAAAAACACAAGAAGTCCATCTGGCATGTGCTGCAATGTGGTGTCTTTTGAATTTCACTTGCTTAAGGTAAATGTGATTTACAACTAAAGATCAAAGTCAGACAGTGAACATCAGTGCTGACCACTGACAAAAGTTTTATAGCCCCTTTTTTATGCTATGGAATGGAGGCACGTGCTGTGGTGGACCCTATAAATACTCATATATGTGACAGCTGGACTTGCCTAAACTTGGGATACATTTGGGATCCTGCTTTTAGGCTCAGGCCTTGACGAGAGTCTTGCCAGGGGTTAGGCCCTTCTTTCATATCTGATTATAGTTTTGGATGCTGGGCAATCAGATGTACTGATGGTTAAGATGCCATGAATGTGTGTATGCATTATGGCGGGTTGACGTAGACCTCAGAGTACATGCTTACACTCTGCCAGCTCTCATATATTTTCCATAAAGACAACTGCTGCATGTCTGACTGGAATGAGGACCACGCGGGTCAGGAATCCCCATTTGTTTCTCTGGAGAACTCACTGCAATCAAGACAGTAGTGGCCAGTGAAGGAGGATCAAACAGTGACGACATTATATTGATGACAAAGACTTGTCATCAATCAACAGGACTCTGATGACAAACAGACCTTGATAACAAAGTCTCGTCAAACTACATCTTGTCAGCAGCAGAGGCTGTGAAATTGTTGTGATTATATTATCTATTTCTTTCTGCTACAGCTGTCATGACAATGTTTTCTAGGAATTGTTATTAATGGGTGTGATTTTTAAATGTTGGGCTTCATTATTTAATTATTTTAATGAAACTTGAAGTTACTATAACCATTTTATTTTTCAGTGTAATGATACATGAACCTTTCTGTATGGAGCTTGCATGTTCTCCCTGTGCATGTGTGGGTTTCCTCCCACAGTCCAAAGACATGCTTGTTAGGTGAATTGATTAGTCTAAATTGACCATGTGAGTGTGAGCATGGATAAGTGGGTATGGAAAATGAAATGGCTCTGTGCAAAGAGACAGGCATTGCTAATTGTAGCACACTTGTAGAGAATTACTCAACCCTGCAGCTTGCTGTGCTGCTGCATTTTCAGGTCATTGATTTGGTGTTATAGGTGATCTTCACATTTCTGATTTACTCTTGTTTCCAGACCTAGAAAGTAATCTGGTTGGGAAAACAAAACAAAACATAATGTGTATGCTACCTCTCTAGATCTCAAGTTAGCAGCTCTCATTTAGCAGTTAGCAGACTGGTGGAGACCAAACTGGAGCTCAAAGGAGACTGAATATTGGACTTTATGTGTTTCACATTGTTATGATCACAGTGTGTATATAGAAATCAACGAAGCAACCAGGGCTCAATAAGGATGATGTGTAACACTCCTTAAGGACTTCAGTGTGTTTTCAAGGCAGGTTTACCTCTTAATACACCAATGACCACTGGAGCCTTGTGTTTATTCAGAGAGCCCAATATAATAAGTTAGCATAAACACAAAAGTAAACAACATGCAACAGCGGATGAAGGAGATGGATTTAAATATTCATTTCATTTAAATATTCAGTTTTCTTTATGTGAAGTGTTATTGAGCCGTACTGAATATGAGCTGTTTACAGTGATGCTCTCTGGTACAACTACAAACACACTCTCCTGATGGCTCTGTTGAACTGGAGTGACACTGCAAAGTGAGACGAGCCGTTACAGTAGCTTCCCTGGATTCTCATGGCACCAGCCCAGAAATTAAAAATAAACCGTTCCTAATTCAGCGTCGACCATTTTGTCGCTGGTACTTAGGAACTCTGCCCGAGTCATTTACAGTGCTGCACATGTTTCTGTGTTTCATCACTCTCATGCCCCAGTGGTGGCTGTTTTTAATGCCCTCCATCTCTGGGCATCATTCAAACTCCCTGGCACTGCTTGAATGGTGGCACGTAAGCTGTAAGAACCTGTGTACGCTGCTGTACAACGGCTTTAGCCTCAACGTGAGTGAGTTCACAGATGAAACTAATAGTTATGGACGGGGAAGAAGGCATTGCAATTAATCTCAAGTTAAGAACCAGATCTCCTAGGAGCCAATGTGCACTCACTGAACTCCCAGTACGAAGATAAAGAGTGTACTTAATGTGTTGGTTTGAACTGAGGGATGCAGTCACTGTTATCTTGCACCCTTCCCAGCCTCGTGAATGAGTCTTTTTCCTGGAAACAGGTGGGAATCAAAGAGACTGCTTTCAAGCATCATTAGGATTCACTGCA
The DNA here is from genome assembly GCA_900323345.1 of Pseudochromis fuscus. Taxonomy (NCBI): domain Eukaryota; kingdom Metazoa; phylum Chordata; class Actinopteri; family Pseudochromidae; genus Pseudochromis; species Pseudochromis fuscus. Next base: position 27,487 of record OOFC01000134.1, read on the forward strand.
GTCCTAACATATCTGACCACTGTTACACAGGAAGAAAAGCTTTGATGGTCACTTTCAAACGTCCCACAACTGCAGTCTCATCCTCTTTTCTTCATTATCTTATTTTAATCTAATTAGACTCATTCAAATGATCACACATGCTCCACCTTCAAAATATGTGTGTGCACTGTTGAGTGCTTTTACATACGTCCGCGCATGTGCTCGAGCGTGACTTCATGACAGCTTGGCGAGCTTATTCAGGATGTCTCAACACATGATTCAGAGGTCAGGGCGCTATGACATCACCAGGGTCCTACAGAGGGGATTTTCGAGGCAGGGGAAGTTTTTCTGTTTATAATTAAAAAGAGCTGTTGAGGCCATATCTTAAATCGATCACCAAGAGAGGACATGCTCAGTGACTGAAGGGTGTTGTTGAAGAGACACGTGTACACACACACACACACACACACACATACACACAACTCACAGTATATACTTAGAGACATTTACAACGAGAGACTAACGCACCTGTGTTGTGTTTTTCACATTTGAAAAAAATAATCAAAAATACACACATTTGTATTGAGGAGCAAAATAAACAACTAATTATAATTACATACAGAAGTGAGGTTGATCTTCATCTAAACATATTTAAGCACCAGCTATGATAAAGTGACTGGATATTACAAGCAAGTGAACAGGGAAGCAGTACTTTTAGCTAACTCTAATATCCAGCTAAACAGCAGGGACTAGCTAAAAGTACTAAACAAGCTAAATTACTAGTTAAAAGTAATGAATACAATTGGTTGCTACAAGTTATCAGGTATGATAGTAGAGAGTCAGCTAGAAGTAACAGGTAACCAGCTAAACAGTTAACTGAAGCTGGCTGAATATTTTAAAAACTTAGCTTAAATCTCATTTCAAGTAGTTAAAATAAGCTTTAACTGACGGTTAGATAAATAGTTGAAAATATCTAATAACTAATAAACTGTTGGAAAACTTAAAAACTAATCACTGAGCAGTCCATATAGCTAGCTAACACAAAAGTATAAATGACTTATTTACGGTTTACTACACATGTTAGCATTATAAATGCATGCTTGAATTAAATGCCTGCTACTGCTCCTCAATGTGTTTAAATAATCAGGGTTAGAACATAAGCATGCTTCACCTCAACAGGATTTTTGTTGTTATCAAAGATTAATGTAGCAAAATTAAATTTTAGAGCCTGTCGTCAGTGGATTTATTTTCAGGATCTGGATAAAATGTTTCGCTCAGATTTTTAGTGTCAACAGAGAAGGCTCGAGCACCCATGAGTGCCACAAATGTGCTTACAGGCCATCAATACTCAGCATGAGATACACAACCTCTGTGAGCGAATGGGAATATCAGGAGTGTATACACCCCCCAACACAACACACAAACACACGCAGTGCTGTGTAATTATATTTATTCCAGATTAGGAATGTTAACACAGGACAGTGTCATTTAGTTGTAATGTGTACAGTATGTTGTTGACTGTGGATGTCATTGGATAAAAGTGGGTCAGTCTGGCTGTGAATGTGGAGTTATGAATGCAAAGGTAGCCAAGGCCAAAGACATAAAACACACTATAAATTGCAACCATGCCAAAACACATTCAAAGCATTACACAAGATATATTGAAAAGGCCATTTTAATTAAAACTAAAATAGTTCAAATAAAAACAAAATTGTCACAGCATGCGAAAGAAAGTAATAAACCAACACACACACAAAATACAGTTTCTTTTAAAATAACAAAAATGAAAACAATATTGTCTTTCCTTTGTGTTTGATCCAGATAAGATGAGGTCCAAAAGCAGTGGGGTGGAGAGCCCAGCCAATGGGGTCCTTGGGGTTCCACAGGGTGACCATGACATCAGCCAAGAACAGGAAGTCGCCCTGCCTGTGAAGAGCCTGAAGGCCAAAGTCCAGCAGCAGGACACTGAGGAGAAGGTGGAAGTCCAGGTGATCTCTGACAACGAGAAGCTACTGCTGGATTCTACCAACGCTGGAGACAAAAGACAAGGCATCATGGATCTGTCCAAAGAAGATCTGCTGAAACTGCTGGGCATCATGGAAGGAGAGGTTCAGGTGGGTTGGGTATTGTTCCTCATTGTGTTTGTGTTTGTGTTTTGTATCTGACCTTTGACCTGCTGCGATAAGTAGGGTAAGAGCAATGATAGGTGGATTTCTGGATCTGTCCACTGTGAAAGACACTTTTGACAAAAACAATCATTTGGTATAAAGAGTGCCTTTACCTCTTCTTGGACTGACTTGCTCTGCAATTCTTCTGCACAATAGCTCTATCTTGTGGTTGAAAATGGTAGTTTACCATACCAGAGAAAATGGGCAAATGTGCTTTGTGTTCACCAAGTGACTATTTTTGAGTGCTCAGGGACGTAGGATTGTGAACATAAAACAAATACTAGTTGGATTTAACACAAAAAAATGGGAATCGAACAAAGAAAAAGTCCTAATTTGATGCATATTTTTTCCTCATTTGCTATTCCTCTTCCTCAGTATAACATGCTTCATTGTTTGTGTTTATCTGTGTGGCTTCAGGCCAGAGAGGATGTTATCTGCATGCTAAAGTCCAAACAGACTCTCCCAGAGGCCCTCGAGTCCCGGTATGGCTCTGCAGTCCCCGGTTCGGCCCTCCAGGCCCTGCAGAGGGACGGCATCATCACTGGCACCAAGCCGCAGAATCACAGTGTCTACCAAAAGCCTATGGTTGAGGTCAGTAGGCAACAGCTGTGATTGTTTTGTCAGCAGTTTTTTTATTTTATTATTATTATTTTTTTAAATGCATCCCCAACATGAAACAGAGATGACAAAATTTTTATGAACAGGATTGTTCAGCTCAAACCTTCGAAGCCACATTGTTAAACTAAGTCAACATCTTGCAGGAGTTGTTGCTAAAAAAAAAGGTGTAGATGTTACGCCACATAATGTGTTCTTGTGTTATTTGTGTATCCCTGTGTGTCTTCCTCCTTTCACAGTTGGAGCGTCTGCAGGAGAAGCACCAGGACACATACCGGCGGATGCTGGGTCAGTTGCTTCTCGCTGAGAAGTGTCACCGCCGCACCGTCCACGAGCTGGACACTGAGAAACGCAAACACGCTGATTACATGAACAAGAGCGACGACTTCACCAACCTCTTGGAGCAGGAAAGAGAAAGGTGAGGAGGAGAGGAGTTGCACATAAACCCTTTCAAAACTTCTGTTAAAACTTATTTAACAGTTGGATTAATTAGAAATATATTAGTATCTCATAACTATGACAAAATATATATACAGGTGACAAACTAACTATTGAGGACATTTTTGCATACAGTTCAGGCTGCTGCTGCTGAATGATGAAATGTCATTAGATGAGTTTTGATGAATGTGTCTGACTTCAAGCACACAAGCTGCTCCTGTAAACCTCTTCAGTCACACTACTGTCAGGTTCAAATCATCAGTTAGCACTTGTATCCCAGTTAAAGCGGCAGCCATAACAGAAGCACCCACATGTTTGACAGATGAGGTGGTGGTGTCTTGATTCATGGGCTGTTCCTCCTAATGATAAACTTCATTTTTATTTCTTCAATTAATAAAACTTTATTAAACAGATCTACTGATTTCTTATGGTTTGTTTTTGTAAATATCTGTTTTCTTTAGTAACTGAAAAGAAAACATGTTTACTGAGAGCACTCTTGACGTACTGGGCACTCCTCACCCAATCTCTCAGCTGTCAACTTTAAGTCATGTACATGCTTTTTGTGCATGAGCTAACATTGAAACGACACACAGCTGCACAAGAAATATTTAGTAATTGAGTTTCCAGTTACTTTGAAACCCTTGAAAAGCAGAAACTTGAGGTGTCCAAACTGTCCAAATTCATTCAGTCTCAGTGTTTTTGTCAAGAGTCTTTATAAGACAAAGATCAACAAATCCAGAAAAACTGTTTTTGTAATGCTGACACTGCTGTCACTGAAAGAAAAACAGGATTAACTGTACCATGTGCGTATAGATGTATATTTAAAGTCATGACACTTATTTGGTATACTGATCCAAACAGAACTAACTGACCAGATAGGCTGGTAATAGAGATGAAAGGAGTGAGTGTTGAAAAGGAAACAGGTGAAAGCAGTGGGGGAGGAGGTGAAAGAGACGAGGGAATCAAAGTGAAAACATGAATTACAGTGCCAGCGTGGTTTATAAAACCTCTGTGTAACATATGAAGTCTTCGAGGTGAGAGGATTCAGGAAGAAGTGAAGAAATGCATCGACATCTGAGAATGTGTGAAAGATGGCCTCATCAAGCCGACGAAGTACGAGAGAGGGGAGAAGAGAGGGAGGCGCTGCTTACTGAAGTGATAACCTCGCATACCTTTGTGTAGCGGAGAGAGGCACGGAGCTCGGGGAGGAGAGGAGTGAGGCAGGGTGGAAACTGAGGGTGAGGATGAGGTCAGGCTGTTACTGTGGGAAAAAGGGAGGTCAGGTACAGGGAGGGGAGGAGATGTGGCCCCTGGGTGCAGGAACTGGAGGAAAAGACAAGTTAAGGAAAAAAGGTCATTTCGGTGGAACAAACATCCCATGACATCATTTGTGAAATGAAGTCATTGCTGAGGTTGCGACCTGATGACCAGGGATGAAGGGGCTAGGTGGAGAAACAACACCAGATGGGGGGATGGTTACATCACATGTGCAAAGAGGGCCTCACAGAGATCACAGGCCTGCTTGTGCGAGTGTAGATGTGCAGTGAATGCGTATGAGAAAGGAGGCCCTACTAATTAAAAGTACTCACCGATGAAAGAGTTTAATTGGCTGTTGCTTGTTGGGGAACGTAATTTGTTGCAATTCCCATAACACATCACTGTCCTCTCTCACACAATGACCCTGAGTGTTGGGGATATTGTATGGATGAGTTGTACTAATGTGAGATCAGTCGTGGTGTAATATGCTGAGCATTCATGGCTTGCCAAGCAGCATTTGTAGTACTATATTGTATGTATATAAAGAGAGAAAGTGCATAATCAATCATCTGTGGGACAGATCTGAGACCACTTATATGCTACATTTCATGAACTGTCAAACAGTTCATTTGCAGCACTGGCCCAGCGGAGGTGCACACTACCTGCAGGACATAGGAGACAGACTATGAAAGCTAAATCACAGTCATGTCAGCTGAGAAGAGACGGCTGGGAAATGAGCTGCAGACTTCAGCTTGGTGTTGGAGCTATTCCTCAGGCTGGTATCATGAGGAAGTGACAGATGCTTAAAGTATGTTGGGTGTTATAGGATTACATTTGGACAGTATGAAAAGTGCAAAAAACACAGACTGAACACATCCTATATGAGTGACATTGTACTAACCTGAAGCTAAACATGTGCGTGGATGAGTATCGAGGTAGAAGAAAGATAAAATCACAAGATGAAAGTCATGTTTTTCCTTTAATGTGCAGGCAAATTTGTTAACACTACCAATTTAGGTAAATGAGGCAGTGCAGATGGGCTTTTAGGAAGCTGTAAACAGAAACAAGAGCTTAGCATGTTTGCTCCCATTTGCTAATCAGCACTAAACATATGAGGCTGTTGGAAATGCAATTAGTTTTCCTGGGATTTTGTTGTGAGCCAAACTGTGGTTTTGGCCTGATAATGCACTAGACCTGCTGGGGAATCACCAAAGCAACAAAACGTATCCTGAATACATGATACAGATTTATTGGTAAACAATAGAAAATATCTATCCTCATGGCACCAGAGGAGAAGTCAGGGAAACACCAAAGTCATGAGAAATCATCCTATGAGGACCATGAATTTAATGCCAATGTGAAATATTCCAAGTAACTGACTGAAACTGCCATCCCAACACCTTAGATGTATTGTAATCAAAACCATTACCTGGACTGGAAACTTCAGTTTTAAGCATATGCTGCAAACCATAACTGAACTGACTGCTTCACGTCTACTTGATCCTTGGTTTGGATTCTGGACAGAGATGACCTCCTTCTTATGCCAGGTAGTTTCCAGCAGGTTCCTTGGCTCACACGCAGGTCGGCCTCTGTCACCTCGAAAACAGAGTAAAGGGGATGAACTCTGCTTGGTCTTAACTCTGTCAACACCTGTGGAGCCCAGATTCCTGTGTGTGTGCCGTAAAAGGACTCAAAACACATGGATGGTTGCATGAGGAGAAAGTGGCTGGAAAAATATAACTTGACACAAACACATTAAAAATACAGACATGCATGTTAACATAAATGTAAACCCTGTCCATCATTGAAGTCCCTGCACCAGGACTGGTCTGTGGCTCCGTTCTTAAAATGCAACCTTGCACCATTTTTAGAAAGTTGTCCAGTTGGGTAAGATCAGAGCATGAAATCCTGTCTGGCAGTGGGTGACTGGCAGGATACACCCTGGACAGGTCACCAGGGCCAACACACAGAGACACACATGTCCCTCTCTATAGCATCAGTAAAGCTGAATCAGAGTTTCTTCTAGCTTACTATGTATTTGACAGTTTTTGATGAACTACAATTAAAAATGTCAGTTTGGGGACAAATGTTTCCTATCTGAAAATCTGACTCATAAAGGCAAATGACATGATCATCAGCCTAAACCCCAAAACAGGAGCCAGGAGTGTCTGTCTCCATCTCTGTTTTGACATTGACTCTCTCAGGTGAGATGGCAGCACATCATCATCTCATCCTTATCGATGTGATCTCCCCCTGACATCTGGATGAGAGTGAAGAAAGAAAAGTCAAAGGTCTTGTGCCAAACATCTAGAGGAATGCAGAGGATGGGCACAGAAGAAGCTGTTTCTGACTGGTAGCCATCAACCATTAACACCCCCTGAGACAACGAGCAATTTATATGTCAAGAAGTTAAAAATTTTAAGTGGCATGGAGGAATGTGTACAGATTGACGGAGGAAACAACTCCCACTCCTGCAGGGAGTTTCACAGAGGGTAGTCACGCACATAAAATGAAAATACTGACCTGCAGCAGTTCGCCTTACTTAAAATAATTCAACTGTCTTTCAATTTCAAGTACACATAGTTTAACGTAACACTATTAGAGTTGTCTTCAATGTCCACTTTGTGTCTGATTTCCCTCTTTTAACACAGTGTCAGTGTGTATAGTGCTGCACATTATCATTGTGACTTTCTCGCCAAACACTTAATGCTTTTTCTCTGTCAAGAGAGGTCATTATTGTACAATGCAGTGTTTTAACAGCTTTTTGGCAGTTCTTGTCGGCTTCAGTCCTCAGCCTCCTGACACAGAGGGGCTGCAGTGCCTCTGAGCAAATTCCCCAGGAAACATGGGATGAAATGTTGTTCCATAACGCAAAAAAAAACCAAACCAAAAATTCTCATGAATGTGGGTTTATGGATTGCACCTGTGTATCTGCTTAGGAAATGTTTGTATTTCTTACATAGCAGTTGCTTAGGAAGTTAAAAAAGATTATAAAAAAATTTTTCTTTAACCTGCAATGCATTTGAAAAAATTAAACCAAAGATAAAATGTGAACATGCACTTGCATATTTGCAAAATATAGAAACGTGTTGTTTAGGGCAGGTCCCTCTGTTGTTAGTTTGCTTTGCAGATTGTGATCGACACTGAAAGTCAAACATTTGCATCTCCCTAGTTAGGACTTGACACACTGTACACAGCCAACTTGTCCATAGTTATTTCTTCCTTAGTAACTGTAAAGTATAGTTCTCACATGACCTGACCATTAGTGCCACATACCACTGACATCATGACTTTGACCTTTGCATGAGAGTAATATTAGAGTGCCAATTTCTAGGGTGTCAATGACATCTGACTGTGTAAATATGAATTTTATAAACTGCACCCTGACATCAGCATGGCTCCTTTGTACAGTAGCCAGACATGCTAATCCACATGGCAATATAAACTGATGGTAATATGAATCAGTGTAGATATTTATCTACAAACTACAAATCAACATGTAGAGTTTTTTTAGATGTGGGGTTGTTAAACTATACCTGGCAATATTCTGGACATAGCATTTCATAAACTTATTGTCATGGTTCTATCCTTCCAGATCTTTTTTGCCTTAAGGGAGACATTCGGCTCATCCATATCTGGTTTACTCATCATATAGACTTTGCAGGGAACCCCATTCATGTCCAGTTTCCCCTCAAGTGGAACTACAGCAGGCGTTTTCTCTCCAGTCTCCTGTACCAGTGAGATTATGGCTTCCGGTCTGCAGAGACAATATCCTGTGCACTTTGGAAAATGGAGACATAATTTAATTTTCCTCAAACTTGCACTTAACCTGAGTTTGTCCAGGAAAATGTTAATATTTATTCATTCTTTGTAGTATCTTTGTGAACATTCTGATAAAAAAAACAAACTCCAAATCAAGCCTCACTGTAGCTGCCAAGTTTAGGGAAACATTAAAACTGAGGGGAGTTTTGCAAAACACTCCTTCTGTAACCAGGGTCCCACCCCCTTCACAGTGTCCAAAGCAGAGCAGCACACACACGCTCATACACATTACTGCCTTATATGGATGAGGTGACATCACTCACTAGAGGTCCGGTAGTGCTCCTCAGTATTTATTCACCTTTCATTGTCCTGATGACATGCCTGGAATGTGACGGTCTGTAGGAAAGGAAGCTCCTGTACCTTCTTGTACATTCTCACTGGATTTTTGTGTAATCGCAAACAAGGTTTATGTGCTGCTTATAGAGCATCTGCAGTGGGTAAGTTGTGAATGGAGTTTGTTTCTGAGGAGCTGTGACTACATATGTTTTGAATGAGGCTCGCTGTGAACTGGTGGTTTAAGATGCACAGTCTTCCACTGTGCTAATTTGGTTTGTTTTGCAATGCAAAAATGTTCAGTTTGAATATTGTATTAGATTGGCTCTGGGAGCGTACAGAGAGGAGATGCATTCAGTGTACTTTGCATGCATTTTGTTAAAGCCGGAGATGAGAATGGACATGAGCAGCATAGAAAGAAGCTGAGAGAAAAGATGACCACTTGCTGAGGGGGTTAGTAAAACTTTCAGTAGCAGTTTGTGATTAATAGAAGTAGAAATAGAAGTGTTTGGAAGTTGTATTTTAAATGTTTGTTGTTTTTCTCTCTTGATCACATTACTAGTTCATCGTTGTGTATCTACTGCATCTATAATGTGACTTTTATGGGAAATCTAATGAGTTTTATCTTTGTTTTTTCAAGACAGATAGACATGACTTCAAGTCCAGTTGATTTTAATTTAAGGATGTATAACTTGTCAATAGATTAAACTTTGACATGCACTCTTTACTGTATAAAATGTCTGAGTAGACTCTGGACCACTACTGATGTTGACAGAAAGGTAACCCAGGATTAAGGAGTTCATCCTTGAATGTTTTACCAATGTTTCTATGACAAAAACCAAGTATGGACATCTTAAGTTAAAAGTTACCGAAACCCTAAAATAATGCCCTGCCTTTGTTTGTTTCCCTCACACCTTTAGACTGAAGCGTTTGCTGGAAAACGAGAAAGCCTACCAGGTCAGAAAGGAAAACGAGCACTCCAAACGCCTGGCCAAGGTGCGAGAAGAGCTGGTCAAACTGAAGTCCTTTGCCCTGATGTTGGTCAATGAGCGCCAGCAGCACCTGGAGCAAATGGACCAACAGAGCCAGCGGGTCCAGGAACTCAGCCAGCAGCTGCAGCAGCAGGAGCAGGCTCTGAACGAAGCCAGGGAGCGCGCTCAGGAGGACGGCCACAGGGTGCTGAGTCTGGAGGCTGAGCTTAAAGAGAAATCTGGCAAGATCACCCAACAACACGAAGAGATGAGTGCCAAGCTGGCCAGTCAGGAGCTCAACAATCGTCAGCTTAATGCCAAACTTTCAGGGCTTACACATAAAGTGGAGGAGCTGGAGGAAAGCAACAGGTCCCTAAGGAAATCTGATGAGGAACTCCAGGAGCTAAGAGAGAAGATTAGCAAAGGGGAATGTGGTAACTCCAACTTGATTACTGAGTTGGAGAACTTGCGTAAGAGGGTGCTGGAGATGGAAGGAAAAGATGAGGAGATTACAAAGACAGAAAATCAGTGTAAGGAGCTAAGGAAGAGGCTGCAAGAGGAGGATATTAAAAGTAAAGACCTCAGGCTGGAAGTGGAGAAGCTCCAGAAAAGAATGATGGAGTTAGAAAAACTTGAAGGTGCCTTTAGTGTTAGCAAAGCTGAGTGTGCACAGTTAAACAATGCTCTGGAAAAAGAGAAGGGCCTGACCAAAGAGCTTTCAGATGAAGTTGTAACTCTGAAGATCCGCATGAAAGAGCTGGAGTCTTCTGAAATCAAGCTGGAAAAGTCTGAGCTGAGCCTCAAGGATGACCTCAGTAAGCTTAAGTCACTGACAGTTGCGTTGATGGACGAACGAAAGACCCTGATGGAAACATTAAAGTCAAACGAGAAGAAAAAGGAGGATTTGAGCAAGATGGTCAAAGTTGAGCAGGGTAAAGTAATGGAGGTAACTGAGAGACTGATAGAAGAGAGCAAAAAGCTGCTCAAATTGAAATCAGAGATGGAAACCAAAGTGCAGACTTTAACCATTGAAAAGGGGGAGCTAAGCACTAAGCTAGCATATGAAATTGATAAAAGTAAGGATCTTAATTCAAAGGTCAGCCAAATGAAAAAGAGGTTAGATGGATTTGAACAAGCAGAAAAGCTGTCTGTAAAGAATTCAGTCAAATGTGATCTGGGAAGAATGTCTGACCCCATTAGAAAAGAAGACAACAAAGTCAAGGAACTGACATTTGAAATTGAGCGTCTGAAAAACCGCCTCAAACAACTTGAAGTGGTCGAGGGAGATTTGATCAAGACGGAGGATCAGTACGACATGTTGGAGAAAAAGTTCATGACCGAGCAGGACAAAGCCAACATTCTTTCCCAGCAGGTGGAGGAAATGAGGACTCAGATAGCTCGAAACAAAGCAATTGAGAAAGGAGAGGAGGAAAGCCAGGAAGAAGACCTCCAACAACGATGCAAGAGAGAGGAGTCCAGAACCAGGGAACTACAAGCGGATGTGGTCGCCCTCAAGGAGAAGATCCACGAACTGATGCACAAAGAAGATCAGCTTTCCCAGCTCCAAGTGGACTATTCCCTCTTACAGCAGAGGTTCTTGGAAGAGGAGGAGAAAGCCAAGAACATGGGCACTGAAGTTTTCCACCTCACCAAAGAACTGGAGGTAGCAAAGCGTCATAGTCGAGCGCTACGGCCAAGTTTAAATGGAAGGAGAATAATGGATGTGGCTGTGACATCCACTGGAGTACAGACAGAGGCATCAGCCATTGGACCAGCAGAGGAGGACACTCCAGCCGTGTTTATCAGGAAGTCTGTACAAGAAGAGAATCACATTATGAACAATCTCAGACAGAAATGCCTGAAGAAGCCCACAGAAAAAAGCAGTGGTGTTGAACGTTGTCCTTCGTCTGGCAGTGACTTAGGTATTAAGAAATCCTGGATTCCCTGGATGAGGAAAAAGGACAACACCCCTCAAGAGACCAACCTGGAAAAGCCTCTGCACATCAATGGAGGTAATTTGCATTCTGAACTGACCAGACCCCAAAAGCAAGGGCAGCCTGTGCACATTCGAGTAACACCAGATCACCAAAACAACACTGCCACTCTTGAAATCAGCAGCCCAACTACTGAGGATGTTTTCTCCAGCTCCGCTCCCCTCAGTCCCAATCCATCTCAACCGAAATCCAGAATCACAATCATTCCCAACTACTCTGCTCCGACACACCGGAGGAAGGCCCCCACTGGGCCTCAGGGCCCTGAACGTGCCAAGTCTCCGGTCACCATCACCACTATATCTAGAGCCAAGTCTCCAGGAAACAGCCGACCCTCCTCCACTACCTCAGCAAGGCCCTTGTCCCCAGTTTCTATCATGACAGTGAGCACCACTGTAGTGCCTGAATCCTCTGCCTCCCCTGAGCCCCAGGAAATGACCATGGGCCGCGCTGTGTTCAAGGTTACCCCTGAGAAGCAGATGGTTCCAATGCCTGTGCGAAAGGGCCACAACAACACCAGCATCATCACCACCACTGATGATAACAAGATTCACATTCATCTTGGAAACAGCATCGCCCCAAAGATGGTGGTCCGGCCGGTGGCTGCTGTCACAGAAGGCAAGGAGATGACCCTATCAACTGGGACAGTTTTGCGTTCCCCCCGCCAAATCACCACCACTGCTACCAGGAGCACACAGAGTAAAGTGACGAGCAGTATTACAATTTCCCATGTTCCAGCCTCCACTTCCAGACCAGCACAAAACACGGTAAGGTTTACTTGAAGGTCTACTTTGTTCAGTTTTTGTTTAGATTGTTTATTTTTTAGGTTTTCTCTCTTTTTGTAATTTCTGCCTTAACCTCAATAGAAATATATTTGTGATGCTTACTTACTTTATTTCCCAAAAATATCCCACTATTTCTTTGAGTTGCATCAAGTCTTTACCTCATATTCATATTACACACCTGACATTTCATAAAGGTAAAATAAGTTCACTACCAACTTCATCTCACACAACCAGGAATGGGAGATGAAGCAACACTGTGTTGGTGTTTCAGTGGACCTTATAATATGCTCTTTGTGGATCAGATGGATAGCGTGACAGAAATGGCGAGCCTCAGACCAGCAGAGCTAATGATGTGGCATTCTGCCACCCTGCTACAGTCATGCTGTAATTTATAGTTGTTACACAGTGTTTACATTCACAAACAGCCATGCAGGGCTCGATGCCCTCTGGCTGACACAAAACAGCCTTGTACTGGTAACAGCACACTGAAACCGGGCCTGGTCGGGCACAGTGAGGTTGAAGTGAAAGAATGAATAAATATTTAGATTTTTTCATTTGCACAGTTTCTATAACACATATGATCAGTTACTTTGTTTAGAAATTCAGAATTCCCTTTTCTTCTAATGGGTTTTTTCCCCTTTTCCAGTATTTCTTCCTGCTGCTGCTCTGTCTTCATTCTCCTCCCTGACAAACTGTACTCTCCCTCCCTATTGTCAAACAGACCGGGCATGATGCCCAGCCGCCTCGCACAGGGCTGACCCGCATCCCAATGTCCAAAAGCCTGAAGACGGGAAAGACTGTTCTGGGATCTCTGGGGATCTCGGGTGGAGTGAAGCTGGAGTCACGAGCTGAGAGTCAGTCAATGAGGATAGAAGTTAAGGAATCCACTGTGAATAGCAGCACTGTACAAAATGGAGGAAAAGCCTGATTAACATAATGGCACCAACAATATTTATACTTATCTCTATGGTGCTTCAGAAAGAGTATACAAACGGCTCCGATGTCCCTATACCACTCTACTAGACATTACAAGGCATTTGTTTTTGTACTTACATAAGCCATTCATTTTTACTTTGTGTTGTCTTTTCTATTTCTGCTATGTCTCATATGGATTTTCTGACATGTAGATGGAAACATATCCTTTGTTTTTTTTTACAGTGTGTACTGTGATGGGCATTTGAGTTAAATATTATATCAGGTTGTGCCCCTACTAACTGCTTCTTGGTTTGAGTGGTAGTCTCACATCTAAGTGGGTTTGTTGATATTTTATATAAGGACACATTATAGGTCAAAATACTTGCTTTGTGTAAATTATGTTTATTTTTTCTGTAAAGGATTTGTACTGAACAAATATTTGAAATAAAGGTGATATTAGTGTGAAATGTGCCGTGCTTTTTTATGAAGGACGTAACAAAAAATATGCAAAGAGACAACTTGAAATAGCCTTTTTTGACCTAAGCCACACACTTTTGTCTTATGCCTCCGATCTTCTTTGAGTCTTCCAAAGATACACCCAGATGTAACACTGGACAATGCACTGGCCAAGGGACTAGTACAATTTAAGCCACATTTTTTATGATTACTTTTGTAAAATGTATAGAAACAAAATCTAAGTGTATTATATTTTACTCTATTTGTGTGATAGAAGGCAACCTATAATACCATGAAATTTAAGCCAAGTCAAATGTATTTTTTATATATGCATTTAATATACAATTAAATATTATAAATAGGAATAAATTAACTGTAAAAATAAAAATAAAATAATCTTGGCATTATATTTTTAATTAAAGGGATGATAAACACCATCAAATACATAGCACTGACATATTTTGGTTTTTGAA
>OOFC01000134.1:41889-55943 GCA_900323345.1 Pseudochromis fuscus
AGTTGTAACTTTTTATTTTAACAAAAAACTGAGTAAATCATTTTGGTCATGGTAGTGTGTTTATGTTGCTATAAAAGTTTAGTAAATTCTAATCAAGAATCAATTCAGTATTTTTGGATAATGAAACATCCATCCAACTGGTGAGCATTAAAAAAATATGTTCAGGACACAAACAAACAAACAAACAAGCAATAAAAATACAGATTTGGGCATGTTGAAAAAAACTAAGCTAAAATGAACCAAAATAAAATATATAAACAGCATGTACCAGATTAAAGTCTATGGGTATGACCAGTGCAAAATACAAAAAGTGCAAATGCATATGGCAGTAGTGCAGTTGATAGACTGATTAAGACTGGGTCAGAGTCCAGAGTCTGTGTTTGCAGGGACATCTGAAGAACCTTCTGGCCACACAAGTATCTGCTTACGAACTGGTTTGGTGACTTTAATCAGTCTGAATGCTGTCATTAGAATAACAATGATGTGGTACCCAGGCACCAAGGTGGGGAGGATAAGGTCCTTGTAAACTCCTTTCTGGGTGGTGTGGACATTGTCCAGAGTGTTGTTTACTCACACTGTGTATGTGTTGATATATGTGGGGAAACACAGTCTTTAGGTCTGCATGGTAGAAATCCCTAGCCAACATGAGAAAAGCATCTGGCAATCTTAATCTTGCTGCATATTTCCCTTATTCCTTTGATGCTATTTGAAAGACAACATAGCTATTCACATATAGCATCAGCTGTTTGTGTATAACAGATTAAAATCTCTGGGTAATGCTAGTGCAAATTACAAACAGTGTAAATAGATATGGCAGTGGTGCAGTTGAATGAGCTTATAGACAGGTTAAGACAGGGTCAGAGTCCAGAGTTTGCATGTGCATGGGGCAGAAGGGGGAGAGGGGGCAGAGCAGGGAGAGTTGCACAACTTGACATCTGAAGACCTTTCTGGCCCCACAGGTATCTGCTTGTGAACTGCTTTGCTGATTTTAATCGGTGGTCTGTATGCTTGGTCCTCTCTGGGTGGTGCAGACATGGTCCAGTGTGTTGTTTCCCCGTGCTGGAAAGTCAGTGTTGATATATTTGGGGAAACAGAGTCTTTGGGTCTGCATGGTTGAAATCCCCAACGAAAATGAGATGAGATGAGAAACGCACCTGGGTGGGTTGTTTGGACTTTATAACAGACTAAAATAATCATAATCCTGCTGGATAGTTCTCTCATACCTTTGATGACATTTTAACTCAGATGCTCACATGGGCATCAGCTGTTTGTGTACAACCAAAATGTGAGGAAGGGGCGTGTCCATTGTCTGCGATGATGTAACCATTACGTTTCATCTTCCTATTGGCTCAGAAGCTTCCGGCTTCTTCTTCTTGGGTGAGATTAACAAACCAGAAAATCAATACTTACAATGAGTGGATGATTGAACTAGATTGAGGGTAAAAGTCACTCCACGGACAATTTTACCCTTTGCCTTAACATTTTATACCGTGATTTTCGCGTGGGACTAACGGACAACTGTCGACTGTCAGCTAAAGTGGATTATTTTGCTCGAAGCGGATTGCAGCCATGATGGCGTCAAGCTACAACGCTAAAGAAGAGGACGGACACCACTCTGGGGCTTCGGGTCACGGCGGTGCAGGAGCTGTAAAAAGTAAAAAACCGGACAACACGGCCTTCAAACAGCAAAGATTGCCAGCCTGGCAGCCCATACTGACAGCGGGCACCGTGCTGCCCGCTTTCTTCGTTATCGGACTCATCTTCATCCCCATCGGCATCGGCCTTTATGTGACATCCAACAACATCAAAGAGTTTGAGGTACAGCCGCAGTCATGTCCGCCTGTCTTCTAGCTAATGTTAGACTAGCTTCATGTTTAACTGGAAACTTTATCCAGTTACTCCAGGCTTTGCTGTACTGTTCATTTTACACCATGGTTATTGTCATTAGGGAAGCAAGACTTGTCCCGTAAACCTGTTGAAATAGGTACAGCTGTTATAATAACTTAATTGCCAAATTTAAGACAAGCAAGACCAAATCGTTTCTTTAAAAAGTGATTTCGTTATAGTTCTTTTTATTTCTCAGTACACTCAGCCAGTTAATTAAATTTAGCTTAACCGTAGTTAGCTTAAACCTGTGTAGAACAATGCTACCTTCCAGAAGATTTTAGTTTAGTTTAGTTAAAAATATGTTCATTCAACAGAATAGTGATTTTTTGGAGGCTGTCTGTTAAACTGCATTTCATTAGGCTGATAGGATCTAGTATTTTGTTCACCCTTTTGCTTTACGGTAGACACGATTAACAGGTGTAGACAGGTGACAAGGGTGCGGAAACAACAAAACTATGGTTAACAACAACACAGTAAATTTTAGACATTGAAAAATTTACATATTTCAATCAGAGAAGACATGCAGAAAACAAGATCTTCCATGAAGGATAGACTTAGAATATTTAACAGGTAGAATATTTAAATACGTTAAACTTCTCTGAGATAGACATGTTTATTTTATTTATTTTTTATCATTGTCTAAACAAGACACTTGTTTTCTTCTTCACTCAATTTATGTCTGATCTTTTGGTTTATTTGAGGTTTAAAAGAAGATATAATGCTTTGCAATATATATATATAAAACAATTAGTTTTCTGGAATGATGATCATTGCAACTCTGCAAAACGAAGTAAATAAAAGGGTAGGCATGAGTGTTAAAAACACAGACACAACTCATGGCAATGAGGCTAAAATAAAAACATTACGAACAAGTTTATGTGTAACACTTCACTTTTATCAAAAGTGATGACAGTACACTTTAACAGAATCACAAACTACAGGCTCCATGTGACCTTCAAACACAAGAACTGAAGTATCATGTAACAAAAATAGGATGTATTAGCAAGGAAGTTAAGTTGTGGTTGCTAGGTGTTTATGAATGTGGAACAGCAGGAAGTGGCATTCAACCCAGTGAAGTTGATATGTTAATTTTTGCGTTTTTAAATTTTAGTAATCTGTTCCTCATTTATTCAGATTGATTACACCGGCGTGGAAATTGACAGCCCGTGCTACACCTGTGCCAAGAACTTCAGCTGGAACAGCACAACATCTTGTTTCTGCTCTGTGGACTTCACGTTGGCGCAGCCATTTGAGGTGAGCTCAGGTCCTGCACCGGCTTATAGTGATGTGGGGCCCGATGAATAATACATGCCTTCACGTTCAATACAGAGAGTGCTGCATGTGCAATAAAAGGAAATAAACACTGCTTTCCTGACCCTGATTGTCTATTAAGAACTATTTTGAGTCTGCAGAACACTCAAGGTTTGTCTGGAGCTTGTTTGAGCATTGATTTTATTATTGACTTTTAAAATATGCAGTTCAATAACTTCTAGAAGGCCCTTTTTACACTTTTTTTACTCTTCTGCATTGACATCATTTTTTTAGCCCTAGTTGCATTTTCCATTTCTATACACAGGCTATGGCTTTTTGTCCCATTACAACTACACAATAATAAGGAAATGGATGGGATTGTGTACTGTGCCATGTATATGCACATGCAAAGGACAAACAAACTAGAGACTCTTAGAAAAACTCCTCCATAGTGCTATTAAAAGTCAACATCTCCACAGGTTGCCTTTATACTTAACTTTGCTGAAGTACTTCTGGTTTTTACTGATAAACTTGTTAATAACATGGTCTCTTGTCCTCTACAGAGCAATGTCTTCATGTACTATGGCTTATCCAACTTCTATCAGAACCACAGACGCTATGTGAAGTCCAGAGATGACAGCCAGCTAAATGGTGACCTGTCTGCTTTGATGGTATAATCTTCAAATTGTTGCACCACTACAAGACACACATAATCCAGTAAATGTTTTTTTCTATGAGTTGAACTCTCATTGGTATTTACAGAACCCAAGCAAGGAATGTGAGCCATACCGCACAAGTGAAGGAGCGCCCATTGCTCCATGTGGGGCCATAGCTAACAGCCTGTTCAACGGTGAGTCGGGGTGAAGAACTTAACATCAGATGGTCATCTGCCAATTCAATTCTTACCTGACCATGAGAACTCTGACTTAAAGATCAGCACATCAGTTTGCAAAAGTTTTGTTGATTTACAGCACCTCCTCATAACAATATTAAATGCATGTTTCTCTGTTTCAGACACTCTGGACCTGTATCATATTGATTCTAATGGCACCAGAAATGCAATTCCTCTGGTAAAGAAGGGCATTGCATGGTGGACAGACAAGCATGTGAAGTTCAGGAATCCTGGTGGAAACAGCAACCTCACTTTAGCTTTCCAAGGTGATTTTATTTCCCCCAAACTGTACAAAGGATCTTATAAACATTTAAAGTCACAGTGACTAGCTTGTCTTGATCTTTCTCAGGTACAAGCAAGCCAGTGAACTGGAGGAAGCCGGTATATGAACTGGACCTGTCGGATCCTGAGAACAATGGCTTTATCAATGAAGACTTCATTGTGTGGATGCGCACAGCTGCATTGCCCACCTTTCGGAAGCTCTATCGCATCATCCAGAAGAAGTCCAGCACCACCCCAACTCTCCCCAGTGGCAGATACGTCTTGGATATCACTTACAGTATCCTTTTTATATCGCAGACAAGAAAAATCAAATGTACAAAATTCAATATTGGAGCTAGTCATTGTGTGTGGAGTAGGGTAATATGTGGAGTAGGGTAATATGGATTTTATTCAGTCCAACAAAGTTGCTTCTTATGTAGAAAAGTTCCGTTTATTGTCAGCTTACTGTGATACACTGTGCTGTTAGCAAGCATCAGTATACCACCAGGGACTGTTTGCATTTGAGGTAAATCCAGAACAGGTAATTTTGTCACTGCATGCTCTAGATTGTAGATCTTGGGAAGACAAGATCAAGTTTTCCAGAGATGTCAATAAACAACTTTAGATAAACAGATGGTGCAAAAGTGCAATACTCCTGATGGCCACTAGATGTTCCAATCAGACCAACCTCTCCTCCTCACTGCTGTTTTTATATCCAAGTAGTGGTCACTTATGGCTCCAAACAACCAACATCATGGAGATGTTTGAATGCAAAGCTCCTGGCTTAAAGATGCGAGTCCACAAACCAATGAGTGATGTTACATTAGCTACAGTCTATGGGTGTACCGCATTAAGTATAGCTTTATACATTAATACACAAATCTGAACATGTCCTTTATAGTCCCCTATACTTGTGTCAGCCACTAAGTGTTTATTATTTGCTGATGTATAGACCCTTTCAGTCCAGAAGCACCAGTCATTTTTTCTTTAACCGCATGTGATCAGATTACCCAGTGCTCAGCTTTGATGGTCGTAAGCGAATGATCCTGAGCACCATCTCCTGGATGGGCGGCAAGAACCCCTTCCTGGGCATTGCCTACATCACTGTGGGCTCCATCTGCTTCTTCCTGGGTGTAGTTCTGCTCATCATCCACCATAAATATGACACCCGCAACAACAGCGCAGATATTCCAAACTGAACGACTCGCGTTTTCCCATCTCTGCATGTGTGGATAACCCCAAGGGGTTCGCTCTGGACTGCTCGTTTATTTTAGCTTGAATCCACTAAATCCACTGTAAATGTCTGTTGTGTCATTGCGTAAAGGACAGCAGTGTCTGAAGTGTCTCGTCAAAACTCTGTTTATGTGAAGGGCATATCTGTGTGTCTCTATATATTGTCTATAGTTCTGAGCTGGTTGCTAAGAATGTCATTTCTTGTCTTCAGATTTTTTTTTTTTTTTAATCATTTATTTATCTATACATTATCAAAGTAACTGTGTTTGATTATAGCAGTGCTTTGCGAATGGCTTGATTATTGAAGGATGTATGTATTTTTAATGCAAGTTTTTGTCCAGAATATGTACTGTAAGATGTCCTGCTGATGAATGTACCACAATATTTCATTGACATACCTCTGTAGGTTTTTTTTTTTTTTTTGAGATTACCTTCAATATAGAATGGGATAATCATTGCTTGTGTGCTCATAATTATTAGGCATTGATTGATATTTAACAGGAAATATTTAATCCTATGAGAGCCAAGACATATTCATGACAAGTAGCATTGAAAGTGTGGCCGTCTACCCTCACACTTTACCTTACAATTTAATACCTATTAAAGAGTAAACTACACTATACCCCTATATCCTATATCTAATTCTAAGACTCTGAGCTGTGTCTCTGGTTTGTTACAGCACAAAAGCGCCAGATTATTATTATTATTATTATTATTATTATTATTATTATTATTTTGATGATTATGTTAATAGTTTGGCCTGGGTTAAATTATCTTGCATTGTTTCTTTAATGTTGACCAAATGATATGCACTTTAAAAGTGTCGCATTTGTTAATCATCCCATTCCCCCTAACCCTTGTTTCACTCCATCCTCAGTTATAATATTACGTTTTTGGGTTTGCTTATGAGAAGACAATTGTTTAAATTTGAAATTCTTGGGTTTTTATAAGGTTTTTAGGGTCCAAATAAAGAACTTGGTCAATGTGTTGGTGTCATTTGTGATTTTGTTATACCGTCTTAACGGCTGCGAAATCAATACTTTACTATTTCTGTTCTATAACACAAATTTCATTCTAATTTAATTTATTTATTTCGTTTTTTTTATATTTATTATATTAATAACTCACTAATAATAATAACCGCACGTGACTGGATAACACCGGATATTCCAGGCGCAGCAAAGGATTGTGGGAAGTCACTGTGTCACCGTCCATCCTTGTACTGTTCTTTACTCCTTCATACAGCAAAGTTTAACAAAATGTACAGACAGCTTATGGTAAGAGGAAAGTTATATTTATCACATTTAACATAAAGAGTTTAAGTTTTGTGTGTGGGTTTTTATTTTTGTTATTATTATTTTAAAGCTCGTTTTTAGGTCATTTCCTGTTTTCGAGTAACGGTCCCGAGCTAAACTTTCAAACTTTAAGCTAGTTTCTGAGAAGTTAAACAAAATGTGAAATAAATAGATCTAATTAAACAGATATGCATTGTATTATGTTGTTCTTGCCTGTTAATAACTTTAGCACATTTGTTGTATTTGATACGACGCGAGCTCACCACTGGTTAAAGGAACAAGTGGCGCATTAAAGCAAAGTGGAGTTTAAGATTGTGATGTTATTCACACAGCTCAGTAACTAATCTTTAAAACGACTATCAGTTGTTAAGCTCTACGTTAATAATAGTTTCTTATATGTTAATCCGTATGTCATATACAGATCAGGTTCATTCTTGTCCATCACCACAGCTTGTTATTAAACTCATACAATCTGCCACCTTTCAGGAACTTTAATTCACTGAGGTTGTGGATAAAACAAGTCAGTGAGAGTTTGAGTCAGTGCTATTTTAGTTCGAATAGAAGCAGTAAAACCATTTTATACGTGATTAATATCTATTTACCTTGTTTTCTTTAAGCACGACCTATCTGTAAATCCTATGCCTGGCTGTCTAAATTCAAAAATGTATAAGATACTAATTAGAGCCTAATAACAGTAGGTGCCATCATGTTTTCAGTCTTTTTTTGTAATAACCATTATTAAACAGAGTAACAGGTGACAGAGGTGAGTTGACCTCTGATTTTACTCAATGACTCACTGCAGTACACACGGCTGGTCAGCAGATGTCTCCATTTTGACTTGTTTAAAATAAGGAACTATTTATAGCTCACTCACTTCAAAGTACTTCATAACTACAGAAACATTTCTCCATAATAAGCTTGCTGAACTTTTTTAATTTTAGATTTATGCTAATCAGTAACACTTGCTGTACATTATGCCCTTTTACATTCTCAGTGTTAATCATTTTTATTATCCACTGTTTGTCGTGCTTGTATCGAAAAAAATGCAGTACTCAGTTAAGTATTTGTTTGAACAGGGTCTTCGGCAGCTTTCGAGGCGGACCATCACCAGCAGCGCCCGCAGACAAATTGAAAACACTGTGAAGCAGAAACAAAAACTGTTTCAGGTATGTTTAACAAGGACAACATCTGTGAATGTATGATTTATGTCCCATGTGTCTGTATATCAGGTGAAAGTGTAGATGTAGACCAGTTGAAGGTAAAACTTTATACATTTACAGATACATACATTTGGTGTAGTTTCGAAGTAAAACTTGTAACATACTTAGTCTATATATATAGTGAACTCTCAGTCTCAACCTTGTGTCATTCTTAAGTAATCATGCTCCAGTTAATCTGTTTTCATTTTTGAGTGTGAGTAAATAATGAGCTCTTTTTATAGTGATAATGATAATGTTGAAGTTTCTATTGTATTCCCAGGTTCTGGAAGAGAATCTAATTGTATCTTCTTTGTAGCGTGACAGATAAGTATCAGTGAGTTTCCTCTCACACAATTTAAATGACCTTCGCCTGTAGCTGGGGCTGGACTTAAACTAATTATCCTCACAAGCTGCTAATTAAAAGTCCCTTTCAAAATCAACATTCCAGTGCGGCAGGCTTTGCTGATCTTGCGTAGTGTTAGAAGTGACTTTGGCTGTAGTTGACAAGTGGCCTACCCTTGCTGCTAAATCCCAGACCGAGCACTGCTTCATTGCATAGCTATAATTTAATTGCTATGGTTAACCAGTAATGAGCTCTTTGCCTGCAAACTGTAGGAACTATTCTTGTTGGGAAGAAATGGTTGATCATTCAAACATGGAACATCTGCACACATTATTTTTATTTTGTCTTAAAATGCCATAAACACATGTAGCCTGACATTCTTTGACATTCTCTGACAAACCTTTGAAGACTAGTTATCTTTCTTAAACAATAATACAGCTTCACTCTTGCCTCTTTGAACAGGAGGATAATGGTATGCCTGTCCATCTGAAAGGAGGGTCAAAGGACGCTCTGCTCTACAGAGCCACAATGGTTCTCACTGTGTTTGGTATGTCAGCATTTGTCTGGGATTTGATGAGTCAGGCTCAATTCAGATGCCTCTGTCTGTTTCTTTTTTTTCTCTATTGGATAGAGTGCATTTCATACCCCCGACTTTACCCCAATGTTATTTCTAAAACTCTCTTTGAAACTAAAATTACTGTAATTTTGAGATGCATCATCAAGGGTTGTTTGAAGTCCAGATAATTTGCTTGTTGTTGTGCCTTGGTCACATCTGTAATACTTGTTTGATCTCTTTGCAGGGAGTGGATATGTTGTGTACGAGCTGTTCAGTGCTGCGATGCCTAAGAAGCCACAGTGAAACAGGTCCTGTCTTCCTGGACATGATTATCTGATGACATTGATGCTCTGTGGGAGTCATCAACTCTCTGTTGTGCATATTTCATGTTTGAAATTTGTATTTATTAATTGTACAAATCCTAAGCTGCAAATAGTAATAAAAAAATACATGTAATTTAAAGTGAGTCACTTTGTAAAACTTTTTTCCTGTTGCAAATGTTGGTATTTTTGCTACAAGCATTTGGTTTTGGTATTCAGGATCAGGTATCATATCTTATATATTCATCATATTGGCTCACCCTGATCCATGCTTTTCAAGTTTACCCTCCTGGACATCTGCGGTTCCATGGTGTAATGGTTAGCACTCTGGACTCTGAATCCAGTGATCCGAGTTCAAATCTCGGTGGGACCTGATATTTTGAGGCAGCAGTGGCTCAGTAGGTTGACTTGAGAACTGCAGGGTCAAGTCTTGGGTTGCCAACTCCCTGAAAAATAAATAAGGGACACCTAGTTGGCACAGCTGGCCAACCCAAATGTCTTTACCCCTCCCGGTGAACATCTCATACTGAAGTTTTTACTGAAATTTGTGATTTAGATCAAATTTCCTTCAGACAAACTCTATTTTATGATTTGACTAATCAGATTACCCCTGAATAGCTGTGACCAAACTGTACTGCACCTGTTACTGGAGCGTCCTGCAGTTCTCTGTGATACCATTCACTGGACAGCCAAATCTAATGTAGACCTTTCTTTTCCCTCTTAAAACTGCCAGTATTAGTATTTATTGATAAACCCAACTTCAACTTAATTCATTTATTTCACCAATGGAAACTCATGCCTGTTGTAGATGTTTTCTTGAAGCACTAGAGGGCGCCACAAACCTGTCAGTCAGGACTCAGATCATTGAAGTGAGAAATCCTCTTTCATTCCCAGCAAACGCTCATTTTCCACTGATGCTCCAAATTATGAAAACACCGACTTTATATGATTACTCTTGTTTTTTGTTTCTTTACGCATCTTGAGCGCATTATGAGAAATACCAGTGTTATGATGTGAAAACCGAAAAAACAAACAAACCCCCACATTGATTTCATGTGAGTAAATAAGCAGGATAAAGTTGCCTGTTGCGCAAATAAAACACTTCCCCCTGTGTGCCAGTGTTGTCTGGCCAACTGTGACCCCGCTGTGAAGTCATATTGGCACTGGAAACTCATTAGATCGCCAAACCAAAGGAATGCAGGAAAAAATGTAATTTCCAAACGTCTTAGCGGGGGGACATATATCAATGTGAGAGGCAGAGCTTTCGTAAGGAGCCCAGAAGATGGTAAATTGAGAGTTTTGGGAACTGCCCCCCTATTAAGTAGCCGATGGTGGAAAGATTCTTCCCACTTGGATCGAGGCTTTTCCTTCTTGGACATCTGCTGGCGGAGCTTCCAGTAGCCAGAGAGAGGAGAGAGAGGACCAGCTCCTGAAACTTCTCTGTTACTTTCCAGAAGGGGAGGCTTCACGCAGGCTGCTCTCACATTTGGTCCGTTCAGTTTTTTGGGGAACTTGAATAGGTGAGTGGACAGACTTTTACTTATTGCAAATGTTTTATTCTGACATATATACGAATAAAAATAGCTTTTAATTTTCAAAATGTTGAAGAATATTGATTTTTTTTTTTTTTTTCAGTTCTGGACTGTAGTGGTCATTAGATGGATATTTAACATCAAAGCTCAGATTATTTAAATAATTTACTCAAAGTTACTAAATTAATAAAGACGCTCGATCACATATTGAACTGAATTTAATAATAATGATAATAATACAATGCAGATACTGGAACAAAGTATAAACTGCAGCCACGCGTTGTTTCCGGTGTGAATGTTGCGGTTTATGTTTATTCTCATGATTTTGATGAGATGCTCATCTCATCAAAATCATGAGAATATAGATAAACTCCTGTGCCACCAGATCCATTGCAGCTGCAGTGTTCTTGCTTGTGCACCAGGCGGGGCGCACAGCCTGTGGTTAACAGGATTACAGACGCTGGGTTATGGGGCTGCAGAGTGTAGTGTGGATGTGGTGGTATCCCTTTATAAAAAAATAAATAAAAAAAAAAAAAAATCACCGGATTATAACATTTTAGCAGAACTAAAAATTGTACAAAAGAACCAGATTCATGTAAACTTAAGTCATTTTAAAATCCACCACTTCTTAGTGATTTTGAAATTGAATCTTGAGCTGCAGTAATAGTGAAGAATTAAATCTAGTCAATAAAGAGAAAAAAAAATCGATATTACAGATAGAAAAGTGCGTGATTTGTACAAAAAGTTCATATATTTAAACAGTACCATGAAATAGCATACTCTAGTACAGACTTTGGTTTTTGATTGACTCCACACCTGTAGGGCTTCAAGTGAGAGAAAACCACAGGACTGTAGACAGTGCTGCATGTGGTGATCTGCACAGTGAGTCACCAAAATGACCTCACAAAAAATACATTGTGAGTTTATGCATATGAAAATCAAATCAGATGAGCATGTGATTCATGTTTTTTTTTCACTAATACCTAAATACCTAAGCGCTAAGTATGCACCTCAAGGTATGGGCGTCAGCTGCAGGCAGCAAGGTGTGGCACTTACTGTGTCAGGGAGTCTAGACCCATCTTGTATTCATTTGATGGAAAGTGATGATTACATAATTAGAGCGATCAATCAGTTAGAGGATTTGGTTACACTGTGCAGGTTGTATATACGTTATGTAATTATAGTTAAATGGCTTTTCCATCCAGACACAGTTGTAAATGAAGTTGTATTTATTCGTTAGCTGTGGCGTGAAGTTAGGATCAGATCTGGATCCTAAACATATTTTCTGTCTCTGTCTTCAGACTGATTGATGCACTGCTGACCATTTAGGGCCAAACATGAAGATAGGGCTGTCACTGGCCACGGCTGCCATCCTCGCAGCCCTGCTGTCCTCCATAGATGCTCAAGGTAAATGAAACCACCTGGTCTCACTCAGCTTACATACACTATCCCTCTCTGCCTCTTTATTTCCCCCTTCTCTCCTTTCACCTATGTTACAGGAATTAGCCTTTAATATCAAAGAGTCACATTGAACTGTTTGTACGGATAACCTGAATAAAGATGTTTTCATTTCATGTGTTTGCTATTGAACTATGTGACTGATTCCTTAATGACTGTCATGCTTTTATCCCTCATTTGTAGCATATTTTTGTGGATTTATCTATCAGCACTCATTACAGGCTTTGATGTAAAATCCAAATCCAGATCCCATTTAGCTGTATTTAGGCTGTAATTGAAATGGTTTAAACCAATACTTCAGCAGCAATTTTCTCATTCAGGTTTGGCAGATATAAGAAACCGAGCACATTCAAGTTTATTTCATTTCCAATTTCTAATTAAATGCACTGCTACAGCAGGGCGCACATGGGGAGTAGAACAAAAGTTATTTCATGGCTGATGTTTCCCCATAAATGTTTTAGCAGGGCTGTTGCTGTTGCTGTTTTATGGCAGGTCTTTACACTTTTTCCAAAGCGATAATGAGAACACTGCCAAACCTTTGGTCGTCAAGCACCAAAATGCTTTTCTTTAAAAACCCTTATATCATTATGTAGAGGATGTAATAGGATCTTGTAAACCTATGTACACTTCTCTGTTGCAGCAGTAAGTTAAACAGTATTCTGACTCATTAAATTATGTGTGAAACAACAATAGTAAAATTCAGCCATGAAAAAGTTAAATCTCAACATTAAAATAACTAACTGGACAATTTGCTGTAAATATTAAAAGTATTCAAAGTACCCAATGCAGTAGTGAAATTTTGTGTGTAGAAAGTCCAATAAATGGAAATGTCCAAGTCAAATGATTAAAAGCTCCAGTGCTGCTACGTTTTCCTCCCCAGCTCTGATTTCATGCCTATATGTTACTGCTTCAGTAGTAGAAGTTAAACTCTTGCTGTACATGTCAAATGTCATAAACAGTTAAGAATTTGTAATAGTAGCAGTAGTTTTGACAGAAAAATGACTCAATGCAATTTCATATGCAAACATTTCAGTCCAAAATAATGGCAAATATGGAAATATAGTATGGAAACCTTCTGATTTTTTTTTTCCCCTTTGAAAGCTCTTGCGTGGTGAGAGGAGCCCACTCTCACATATCTCCACCAACGGAATGGAAAGATGAAATACGAGAATAGCAAATTAATCCTCACGCAGCACAAAGACAAAGAACCTTTCTCAGGGCTTCTTTGCGGGCATTCGCAGAAATGCTGAGTTGCAAGACATATGGAAAGTTAATATGCAGTAATGTTTAATGTCAGCACATGTTGCGGAATTACTTTGGCATCTGTCCTGCCTCTTTGGGAGAGTCGGTGTTCTTTCCTCCTCTTCTTGGTCTCTCCTCCTGGCAGTGGCTCAGGCCAGGATCGCTGGCTGGGCTGGGCTGGGCTGGGCTGGGCTGGCTGGTTGGAGACTGAGGTAACACAACAGTAGCCAGACCCCAGCCCCTCATGGGAGCCAGAGGTGTCCTTTATTAGGACCTGATGGCACAGACATCCATATAACAAGAGCAACCACAAGGTCTAAATAACAGATCCGAGTTTGTTATTATGGCAAAACCACCTTTGTTCCTTGAGTATATTTTAAAAACCAGAAGAACATATGGTTACAGCAACAAATTGAAACGACATGTTCGGACCTTCTTACCATGAACAAACGTGGGAGCAGCAGGCGCGTCGTACAACGAAATATCTATCTAAAAATAAAAAATAAAACAAAACATTTTTCCAATCATCATTCAACGCTTTACCACCCCCGACTCATTCACCCACACCCCCCCCACCACCCCCCC